>QXTE01000205.1:212417-425003 GCA_003942145.1 Platysternon megacephalum | reverse complement strand
GCTTGGAAAAGAGAAGACTAAGGGGGGACATGATAGAGGTATATAAAATCATGAGTGATGTTGAGAAAGTGGATAAGGAAAAGTTATTTACTTATTCCCATAATACAAGAACTAGGGGTCACCAAATGAAATTAATAGGCAGCAGGTTTAAAACAAATAAAAGGAAGTTCTTCTTCACGCAGCGCACAGTCAACTTGTGGAACTCCTTACCTGAGGAGGTTGTGAAGGCTAGGACTATAACAGCGTTTAAAAGAGAACTGGATAAATTCATGGTGGTTAAGTCCATTAATGGCTATTAGCCAGGATGGGTAAGGAATGGTGTCCCTAGCCTCTGTTCGTCAGAGGATGGAGATGGATGGCAGGAGAGAGATCACTTGATCATTGCCTGTTAGGTTCACTCCCTCTGGGGCACCTGGCATTGGCCACTGTCGGTAGACAGGATACTGGGCTAGATGGACCTTTGGTCTGACCCGGTACGGCCGTTCTTATGTTCTTATGTTGAGGGCACCTAGTACCTCCCTGAATTAGGTCCTTAGACTATAAGCTCTTTGGAATAAGCATCCTGTCTTTTTCTTTGTGGTAAAGCAACATCAAACCTAATAGATCCATACAAATATTATTAATAATGATATTGAGCCTGGTCCTGCAAAATCTCATTCAGGAGACTGGCCCTTACTCACACTAGTTGTCCCATCAGTTCTACCCTCGCTGAGCGATCTCATGTTATACACGAGCTAACCACAAGGGAGAGCTTGCTAGGTCTACCCGGCTGTAGTTTGGTGGGCCAAGCGACAAGGAAATACCATGCCACCATCTTTAAAAGTTTCCAGCTCCCAGCAGAATGGCCCTTCCCTTTTTCCTGGTGAGTCCCGAGACCTGGGATGTGGTTGGTGACGATTGGTTCCTAAGTTCCCTCTAAGCTGCTTGGCCATGTGGCTGTCCAGCAGCCTATGAAGCACCGCACAGGTGCTCAGGGCTATGATGGGGAGAGATGACTCTCCCCCAGCCCCAGACCTGCTGCGACCGGGGGAGAGGTGCCCCTGCCCCAATCCAGCCCAGCCCCAGACCTTCCGCGGCCAGGGGAGAGGTGCCCATCCCCCAGCCACAATCTAGCCTGGCCTGGACCTGCTGTGGCCGTAGTCCCAGGGCAGCCTGCACCCCAAACCCCTCATCCCCGGCTGCCCCAGCCAGAGCCCTCACCCCACCTGCACCCAACCCTCTGCCCCGGCCCTGAGCCCCCTCCCACACTCCGAAGCCCTTGGCCCCACCCCCGCCCCCTGAATTTTGTTCTGTGCACCGATATGAAGGTGACGTGTCACACAGGGTCGTGTCACGCGTCACCTCCATATTGGGGCACATAACAAAATTCATTCCGCACACGGGTGGGAAAAATTAGAGGGACCCCTGACTGGTTTCTGCCAGGTACTGCAAGGCAGCGCTGATGGCTGGCTGCAAGAGCAGAGATTACCTGACTGAGGCTGGAATTCCGAGGGGACGGGGGCCACCATGGATCCGGTACGTCCAGCCTCCGCGTGGGGCAGTGAGGTGTCGGAAGACCAGGCTGGCCAAGGCGGTGAAGTGACTTGCTGAGAGTAGGACAGTGATTCCCAATTCTGGGGGCCCTGTGGAAAGTGTTATGTATTGTGGATCGCCTGCGATAGCCTCCTCCTCTCTGGGACTCTCTGCATCCCACTGCTCATCCCTCCAAAATACCACGGCTCACGTCCGCTTCCTCTCCTGCGGCTCCAGCCCTCTCACTTCCTCCTCAAGTCCCTGCGCTCTCTTCCTCTCTCCTTCAAACAGCACATCAGTTCCAAGGACTCTGCACGGCTCTGACCGCTCTCAAATCTCTGTTCCTTTATCCTGGATTGTATCCTCTCCTCCATGGGACCTCTCTGGCTATCCCGCAAGATACCTAACACACAGCCTTCTCTCTCCGTGTCCCTCAGCATGCTCCCTCCGAGTGGCTCCTTTGGCGTCCTGCTATTCTTGGCTCTTCCAATTCTTCTGCCCCACCCCTTATGGCTGGAACAGCCTCCCAGTCCTGTGTGGCTGGCTGCCCGCTCTCCTCCTTCAAATCCACGTAACCTCCTCAATAAGTTCTCAGCCCTTACTCCTCTCTCAATTGCTGTCCTGTGTATCAAATTTGTCTGGGTTAGAGCATAAGCTCTTCAGACCAGAGACCCTGGGCCCAATCCTGAGAGGAACTGAGCACTCTCCTTTCTCAGTGAAGTCAGTGGGGGATGAGGGAACTCAGCACTTCACAGGATCAGGCCCTCTGGTATGTGTTGTGCATTGCGGTGTATGCTCATAGTTCTCCATAAATAAAATACCAACAATAACCGTCTTAAAATAACAATAATAACCAGTTGAAAAGCTCTTTGCCACCGTGTCAGGTTTACAGATGGCTCAAGGATTGAAGGAAAGAATTGCAAAAATGTTTGCAAATTGAAAAATATGTTTTCATTCTGTTTTTTCGTAATGGCCCAATTTTTTCCATCCCCCCCCCCCAATTTTTTGAAAGAAATCACAGCATCTGCCTAAGATGATCAATCAAAATTGGCAATAAAATATTCCTCCCTCTCGCTGTAAATTGGGGGGCGGGGGTGGAAATAGAGAAATAAAGGGTATTTTTAATTTAAAATGTCCATTAACATTTAAAAAAAAAAACACAACAGAAATATCTGAATGTGTCAGCAAAAAATTAGAAAAGAATACGAAAGTTTGTATTCCTCAATCCTGTCCAGCTCCAGGAATTATGCCGCATGATTAAACTACAAAGAGTCGCTATCCATGCTTTGCTGTCAAACTGGAAGGACATACCCAGTGGAGTCAATCCTGGGCCTAGTGCTATTCAAGGTTTTTATGAATGACGTGTGTAATGAAGGGCAGCGTACTCTTACACAATTTGTGGATTACACCAAGATAAGAGGGGTTGCTAGCACTTTGGCAGACAGGATTAGAATTCAAAACGACCTTGACAAATTGGAAAATTGGTCTTAATTCAGCAAGATGACATTAAATAAAGCTAAGTGCAAGAAAAAATAAAGGAGGAAAAAATAAAATCCACACCTACAAAATGGGGAATAACTGTCTTGATAGCAGTACTGCTGAACAGGATCTGGGGATTATAGTGGATCACACACTGAAATGAACCAACAATGGGACAGAGTTGCAAAAAAGGCTGATATCACTGTGGGGTAACAGGATTGTTGTATGTAAGACCTAGGAGGTAACTGTCCTGCTCTATTCGGTACTGATGAGGCCTCAGCTGGAGTATTGTGTCCAGTTCTGGGCCCTGCACTTTAGGAAAAATGTGGACAAATTGGAGAGAGTCCGGAGGAGAGCAACAAAAATGATCAAAGGTTTAGCAAACGTGACCTCGGAGGAAAGGTTAAAAACACAGGGTCTGCTTAGTCTTGAGAAAAGAAGATTAAGGGGGAACCTGATAGTCTTAAAAATGTGAAGGGCTGCGATAAAGAAGATGGTGATCAATTGTTCTCCATGTTCACTGAAGGTAGGACAAGAAGTAATGGGCAGTGAGAGAGATTTAGGTTAGATATTAGGAAAAACTTTCTAGTTCTCAGGGTTGTTAAGCTCTGGAACAGGCTTCCAAGGGAGGCTGTGGAATCCCCGTCACTTCAGGTTTTCAAGGACAGGCTGGACAGACACCTGTCAGGGACCTACGTTTACTTGGTCCTGCTTCCGCACAGGGGGCTGGACTAGACAATCTCCCCAGGTATGTCTACATTGCAATTAAACACCCACGACTGGCCAGCTGACGGGCTCGTGGGGCTCAGGCTGAGGGGCTGTAGACATTTGGGGTCAGGCGGGAGCCCGGGCTCTAGGACCCTGCGAGGTGGGAGGATGTCTAACTGCAGTGCAGACATATTCTCCAGGTCCCGCCCAGCCCTACATTTCTAGGGGGCTGCCTCTTCTGCAGCTCGGGGGAGCTGCTGGCAGTGTCTCGTTGGGGGTAGAATGCCTTGTTGCTGTATTTACCCTCCCCCCTCCTCCCAGGCCACCCCCGGGGGCTCCTGGCTTTGGCTAGCCTTCTCCCACTGGCCTCCAGTCAGGCGCTCGCCACTGTTCAGCGCACTGGGGGCCACAGATCCACTGCGACGGGACCTCAGTACCTTATTTCCTAGGTACTTCTAGGCAGAGCTGCACCAGGGGCGGACATGGGCACCCGCTAGAGTTCCCGCCAAATTGGCCAAGCCTCCCAGTGCTGGGCAGGAGAGCGGCTCGGTCAGCGCTCGCCGCCAGCCTGGGCCTGGGAGCGGGGCCCCAGCGTTTGTCCCTCTGTGTCCCAGCTGTGGCCTGGGGCTGCTTTTCCCTCTGTCCCCTGGGCTCCAGGCGCCCCGCTGAGGTGTTCGCAGCGCGAAGTAGGCCCCGCGAGGCCGAGGCCGGAGAGGGAAGGTCTGTGTCGTGGGGAGCTTGGCCCTTGACAGGCAGAAGCGGTTTCCCGCCATGTCACCAGAGGGGAGGGGAACGGCGCCAGAGGGAAAGTCACGCCGACGTCGCTCGAGCTGGAGCCAGCAGCCGCGTGCCTCACGCCTGACCCTCCCGCTGTGGATGGGGGCAGAGGACACAGCCCAGACGTTGCCAGCACTGGGGAGTGTGGTAAGGAGCCTCCAGGCCTAGATGCCACATCTTGAGCATGGCTCCCAAGGGCTGATATCCCAGGGTAGGGCTTCCCGGGGGGATGCAGAGCCATGCGGACCCCATCCGGCAGAGAGGGGCAGAACCGTGGGAACTCCCATCCGGAGGAAGCTGGTGCCAGGGCATCAGGCTTCTGAGGAGACCATTCTCCTAGGCCAGCCCCATGCGTGTGAAACCCAGGCGGCAGGAGCCCATCAGTCCGGCCTGCTTGAAGCACCATTTAAGGGTATCCTTTAAGCCAGTGGTCCCCAAACTTTTCAGGATTGCACTCCCCTTACCCCTGTCTCCCCCTGTCGTCCCCCCTCCCTGGGCCCAGAGTGGGGCTGAAGCTCGTGGCGGGGGGTGGTGGTGGTGGACAGGAGTAAGGGGGCCAAGGCTGGGGCCACAGCTGGGGGCAGGGGCAGGGAGGGGCCGGGTGGCACTCCCTCCCCGCCCCTGTGGGGGCTGGCCTGGGCCCCAGCTGCACCTCCGAAGGCCGGCACACCTCACAGTTTGGGGACCTCTGCTTTAAGCAGATTTTTTTCCAACTTCCTTGATCTTTTTGAGGCCCATCTCCCATGGTTTGGTTGTGGAGGTTGTGTGCGGTGGCCCCGTAAATGACAAAGGGGATAAACACACATGCTTTGCATTTATAGCTATTCCAGTTCTAGATCTCATCCCAGGCCACTTATCTGCCTCCCTCCCTTCCCCTGTGAAAGTACATACAATAATGAATGATATAAAGCAAGGAGGTCGGGCATTTCTATTCATTCTTTTTCTTATAAAAGAAAAGACCACCAGTGAAACCAGAAGCTGGGAAACTCAGAACTGGCAAAAGGAAACACTTTTTTGCACACTGAACCATTAGCCTGTGGAACTCATTGCTACAGGATATTTTGAGGCTAAGAGTATAGCAGAAATTTAAAAAAAAAGATTGGACATATATATTGCGAACAAGAATATCCAGAGTTAGACTAGCAAATATTTTTAAAAATAAACAAATGGTTTGGAAGGGATATAAACTCTCATGCCTCAGGGCTTGAGCCCACATCTAACTATTGGGAGTTAGGAGGGAACTTTGCTTAAGGACAGGTTATTCCAGGGGGCTGGCCTTGATGACTTCTTCAGGTCCCTTCTAGTCTGACAATTCTATAATTGCTACCACAGGGTTTCTTGCATCTGCCCCTAGCGTGCCTGGTTCTGTGCACTATCCGCACCTGACCTCAGTAAATTAGAACTGATTAAGACAGCCTTTAAGGCTGATGTGCAGTTGCAGGCTGGATCCAAGCTATCGTTTGTCCAGTTACCTGTCAGTGATCTTCCATCCGGTCTGTAACTCCTGTTCAAGGACAGGGTGGCTCTCCAAAGCTGCTGATCCTATTCCCTATGGCGCTAGTATTGGTGTCCCAGAATAATGTTCCCAACCTTAGAGGTAAATCTTCATCTTCAATGTTCTTGCTGAACCGGTCTGAGGCTGCGACATGGCAAATCAAAGTGGCTTCCAAAAGCTCTTGTCTTTAACTGTGGAATACAGCTGCAATCTCATCCAAACATAAACCAGGGACTCAGCTGTGATAAAAATACATGAGAAAAAACATTGGACGACACCTGATGAGTAAACAGGTGCCATTTTGACATTGTCACTTTTCTGACAATAACCTCACTCTAAAGTAGGCAGGGAGAATTACAGGGTTTGGGTAGGCAGGTAGTGGCCTCAATCTGTGTACAGCTCTCGACACATCCAGATGCATGTCTGCCGGATAGCCACACCCTCCATGCACTTACATTGAAGCAGAAAATAGGGCATCCCTTGTATGTTGTTTTCACTCACTGATAACTTCTTTGTTTCTTTATAGAACGCTATCCAGTAGTTTAGGAACAAACTTTAAATTTCTTTTTTTTAATTATGTAAACTAGATTGAGTATAAATTTTCATAACATTAGAATAACATGTATTTTTTCAATTAATTATTACTACGGTTATTATTGGTATTATGGTAGCACCTAGAGATCCCAGGCAGAGACCAGGCTCTATTGTTCTAGGCATTGGTACACAGACATAACAAAAGTACAGTCCCTCCCCCAAAGAGCTGATATCATCAAAGGCCCTGATCCTGCTGTCTTACACATGTGCTTAACTTTACACACCCTGAGTAGTCCCATTGACGTCAATGTGCATAAAGTTAAGCAGGTGCATAAATCTTTGTAGGATCAGGGCCTACATATGCTAATTTAATTTGGACTTTAGCATCCTGTGCGCCGTGTTTACAATCCAGACATTGCAGCACTATGCTAGGGCATGAGCATCTGAAAGCTATCTCTGACTTGAAAGTGAACAAAAGTGACACTGGCAAGTTTAGATTTATCGCCAATGCTGTATGATATGCAAAAAGCTAAATTATATTTTAAAAATTCTTCCTTCCCAATATTCTCAGATGATTAACTTGGCCCAAACTTCAGTTGGAGTTTTGCCTCTGGACCTTTGTGCCAACGGGGCTGCACGTTGGTTCAGGGTCCTTGCTCAGGGATCTGATTGCAGGATTAGGACCTTCATTGGTAACACAGATAAGGAATTTAAAAAAAACAACGGATTATAGTAATTCAATAATTTTCTCAAGTTTACCTTTGCAGATACTTCTCACAGAAGACAACTAAATGCCAAGTTTGTATTTTTGACTTTAAGTGTTTTAACTAATTATGTGCAACCTCAAAACAAACAAAACCCCACACTTTTTTAAAAAGCAATTTTCTTAAAGCCTAAAACAGATGGCAAGATCTTCAGCTGGTATAAACTGTATCTGAGGTGAGGAATTGGCCCCTTTTTTCCATACTAAGAAACTCAGAAAGGTTTTCTATAAACTTAAAAAATAAACTGTTTTAATTGCTTTTTGGCTGAGAACAAGCATAAGAAATTTAAATCCAAAGGGTTATTTTTTCAGAATGTTATACCTACCTGAAAAAATGACCTTATCATCAAAGTACTTTCTTAAACCAGAATTTGGTAATTGCTATTGTAAGCTGTAATGTAAAAGTGATTAGTAACATTGTTCTCAAATAGAATATTTTTAAAGGTTTCTGGAAGATATGTGTTGATTTTTAACTTGATTTCCTTTGTGTATGTCAAAACCCTAATGTTATTTAAAATATGGCTAATATATATGAGTACAGAGGAATATTTATCTAAGGAGCCAATTGTTGGGGCTTATTGCGAGATCAGTGCCTTATATATCGGACTATTGTATTTGTGTGTGTTTGCATATGCAGCTTTTTTGGCAGCTACTTAGGTTTGCAAAAAAGATGTTAGAAGTGAGCAATATGAAAAGCACTACTTTTATTTTTAAAAATCCTACATTGTTCTAAATCTATATTTCAGTCTGAGAAATTCAACTATAATCAGGGGTAATTGGTGCCTATTACAGATAGCTAGATTCAGTGTATAGAGAACTCACCCATGAGGTATGAGGACAAAAGATCTTCAGCTGGAATGGTTAAAGACCAATTTTTACATAATAGTAGAACAATATCCCAGGGCTTTGGAGGTACCAGTCCTTCCTCTTCAGTAATTAGAGAGTCCAGAATTACAATATTTAATTACTTGCAAAGATCCTTTGTCTTTACTCTATTATACCAATCAGTGGCCTTGATCCTGCAAACACTTAATCAAGTATATACCTTTACTCACATAGGACTACTCACGTGTGTAAAGTTGCACATGTATTTAAACACATGTAGGACTGGGGTCAGAGTTTGAAAAATTCTCTCACTGCCCTCTGTGTTTGGAATGTGATTTCATATGTCTAATTACACACTACTTTACATGATACTCTATGTATCATATGATATGATCAACGAGTAGGAAACCAATAGCCTTAATTTCAGTTATTTCCCTCAAAGTTTGAGACACCAAAACTTTGACACATTTCTTTGAGATTGAGTATTTGACTCTTTCACAAGCAAACAGAACGGTGACTGTCAGCTGTCAATATCCCAGGCTGCCCCCTTGCAAACGACTCAGTCCTTACTTAGGTAAAACATCACGGTTAATTTTCTTTTAAGTGGCCTCTGAATTTGGGGATCTAATATTTTGGCTGTCCAACTTGAGAAACCTAGGTTCTGATTTGCCGAAAGGTCAGTCGCCCATGCTTCCAGTAAGTGAATGGGCGTTGCATGCTCTCCAGACCCATGTGTCTGAAGTTGGGCGCCCTAGGGATGTGGCACCTTAAAATCAGTGGCCACTTCTGAGAATCTGGCTGCTGTTGACTTCAGTGGGAGCTTTGCCACAGCATGAGGCATTCACTCACTCACTTGGGAAGCTGCCAGTCAGGTTCCACAAGGAATCCTGGCAAGAAAACATTGAACAAGAGAGGAGGGAATACTGTGAATTGTGGTACAAATTAAAATTCTCTATGACCTAAGCATCAGCTCTTAGATCCCAACAAGATAAGTGCCTTAGAAGTACCTGGAAAACAGAGGCACAGAGAGTTACCCAGAATCACACAGTGAGTGTGTAGCAGAGCCAGGAATAAGCCCTGACTCCCAGCCTGGCGTCCTGTGGATGGACCATGATGTCCTGGCTAATCCATGGAAAAGGCAGTTTGCTGTCTGTCCACGGAGCATTCTTACTCTGGTATACACACACTACATACTATAACACACTGTGTAGCGAGCATCTCCAAACAGTCGCATACACATTTCCTTGAGTACCAACATCTGTATTGTTCCACCATGACATGGCCAACAGGGAGCAACGGATGTTACAAAGTGCAAAATAAAGCACTTGAAGCATCGTTAGACACAGACGTTTGCTGATTTCAGAGGCTTGGAATGTCGAGGTTGTTTTTATTTTGAGATATTGAGTGTAAAAAGGAGGAAAGCTTTGTTTGGCTAATTTTAAGGTTTAATATTTGCACTGGGCCATGCAACCCTGCCGACTACCTAAGAAAAAACGGGTCTGTCTGAGGTGATGTAAAAAGGGTGGGTAGATTTCAGTCCACAAGAGAAGCAAACCTTTATGGTCTGCAAAGTGTGAGGTAGGGTCTGAACCTGCATTCCTTAACCACCCAAAACTCCCATTGGCTTTGGGCTCATATGTAACACTGGGATAGTCAGACCAAACTGAAGATCTAGATAACTTTAGTAATGAGTCACACCTTAAACAAAAGCTGTTGCTATTCTTCATGAAAGAGTGAGGATGCCAGGAATACACATGGGCGCACGCTCACACGCCGCATACATGCACACACAGAGACAACAACCCAAATTGTTACAGTAAGGAGCTGACCTCCTTCCCGTTTAATACAAATGTATTCCCATTATACTTCACAGTGTCCATGCACAATCAGAGAAGAGGGAGCCAAAAAATCAGTCACTATATTATTTATTTTTAAAAAGGAAAAAACTGACATTTTTTAATGTTAAAAAATGATTCCCTCCATCACTGAATAAATGTCTCTGACGTCAGTTCCTGATTTAGGTGAATTAAATAATTCCTTTGTGTACAGGGACAAGTGTGCGTGTAGATAGAGGAATCATTTTCCTCACGGCTGCACTTAAAATACCAATGTGTGTGTGTGTGTGTGTGTATATGAAACAGTCTGAGAGTCAGAAGACCTGCATTTTCTTTTTGGCTCTGCCACTGATTTCTCATATGAGTTTGGGCAAGTCACTTATGCTCTCTCTGCCTGTCTTTCCCCACTTGAATAATGTTTTTAACACTCCCCTACCTCCCCCTGGTGTTGCGAGGTTAAATTAGTTAATGTTTCTGAAGTGGTCAGGTGCCACCACGTTGAGTGCCATAGAAATGTGTGTAAACAACAACAAAAGTGTGTGGCTATTATTAGACACGAGAAAAGAATATATGATAGCCCCTGTGGTGTGTGGGTTTTGTTATTATGAGTTTTGAATGGCTGCAAAGTTGTTCTGTGCACAGGTTGCTGGGGGGACTAGCCCATAAGTTGTATGGTGCACTGGGAACCTTCAGGGTAAAAGGTGTTCTGTAAATGTAGGGTATAATTTTATCATACAGGATAGGATAGGATTGGATACGCTGCATGTAAGGACCAAGGGGCAGTTGCAGAGAGTGAGGGAAATTTGGGGGACATAGACCAGTACTAATAATTCTTCTCTTTAACAAGAACTAAATAAACTCCTAAGGGAAATCATCAAACATTAAAAATGGTATGCAAAACATCTGAATGCCAGCAACAAACCCTTAGCCAGGAGCCAAATCTTTGGCACTGTCCGTGGGCAAGATGGGCCCTTGGGCTGGCCAGCTCTGTGCCCCATTTGTGGACTCCATTTCCCATACTCCCTTAGTGCCCTAATGTATTCCGTGCTCAGCCCGGCTGTGTGTGTGTGTGTGTGTGTGTGTAGCTCCAGTCCCTCTGAGAGTGGAGGTTCATTCACTGATTAGAGCCAGCACTGAGAGGCAGCACTGCTCCTTCTCTCACACCAATTGAGTCTCTTGATCTGTTACATGCAATCCAAGACAGCCTGCAAACACGCCCAGGACTTCCCAAGCGCCACGCTCTGCTCCTGCTTCCCGGAGCCGGAAAAAGTGCAGCCACCTCCAGAGGAATTTCCACGGTGAGTATTGGAGATCACAAAGGTGTGTGTGTGGGAGGGGGGAGCTGGTGCTGGGCAGGAACCGGGGGGTAACTTTCGAGCAGTGGCGCTCCCCCGGCTTTCTCCCAGGGCTGCAGTGACTCTGCTCCGGTTGCCTTTTGATTTCCCTGCAAATCCGGACTCGCTGCAGAGTCAAACTTTGCATGGCAAGTTTTATTTTTTTCCATGCAAGAATTGCCGCGAGCTCCTGACTTCCTCCAGCCAAGGCAGCTGGATAGGGGGGTCCGGGATGGGAAAGGGGGGCGGGGGGAGGCTGGGTGGGTGGGGATCATCATGATAATGGGTTAAAGTCCCATAAAAAGAGAGGATTCTCCCCCCCGCGCCGCCGCATCCCTCTGCAACCCGAGAGTTGCGGAGTCTCTGGGACCATCCCCCTGTTTATTTGGCGGGGGTGCTGGCTGGGGGTGGCTGGGGGGTGAGGACCAGTAGGCACAAGGGGGAATCAGGTGCCCGGGCAGAAGGTTTCCAAATGCAACCGAAAATGGTGCGGATCAGATTGAATTCCAAGCCGGTTATTTTAAACCGCGTTTCTTTATTTTATTTTTTTTGCAACCAGGGGAGTTCTGTCCTCGCTGTCCGCAGGATCTCGGGCTGCCCTTGCTCTGGGCAGCAACAATTTCATTTCCCAGAGGCTGCCAAACCAAACAAAACAACAAACTTTTTGAAAGGAAAGAAACAAATCTCCTCTCCGCGCCCCCCGCCCCCTCCGCATCTAGATCGTTTGTATCTTTTTTAAAAACAATCTTTTTTAAAGGCTAAGACTTATTTCTGTGCGGCAGCCCCAGCCGGCTCGGTACTCGGAGTAGCTTGAATCAAACGCGTTTTCCTGTTTGCAATCGCGCGGTGCCCGTGTGAACTTCGGTTTGAATCCGTAGCAGAAAACACCCAGCCCGCGATGGAGGATTGGATGGGGGGGGTTAAATTTTCTTTGTAAATTGCCACTTGTCCTGATTTTGGGGACGGTGGAAGTTTGTACAACCCCCCCCCCTCTCTCAGCCACCCCTCCCCGGAGAGACTCGCCCCAAAACCACTCTCAGGTGGGAATCAAATTCACGAATCTCGGCGGGACCCAAAAGACTTGTTCTCGCTTTATTCTTGAAAATACAGTAAAGGACTCGGGTCCGTTGACACAGTCAGCAGCACAGGCTGAAACCGCTCCACATGTGAAAGGCAGTGTTGCAAATCCTTTGGCCAGAGGAGGCGAAATGAATTGAGCATGTTTTCAGCGAGGTCCTAGAGAAAACTTTCTGCATCATCCGCGAGTGCGGATCCAAAGATCACAAGCTCTGAATCCTTTTTAGAAAACCTCCTTTCTCCCCCCCGCCCCCCCAAAAAAAATTAAAGCAGGGAAGTCTGTAAATAGGTTGGAAGCGTGGAAAATAATTCTTCACCTTCAGCTCTAAATACATAAAAACCATCTGTTTTGCCACAATGAAATCATTAGGAACTGTCTACTTAAAGAGTTGTATTGAATGCTTCTCCTTCCACACAGGAAATGTGTATGGTAAGTGATTGTTGCCATAAATTCAAACAACTCTAGTCATCCTCACATCTGATGATCTTTGTTTCTGACTTTTTTTTTTTTAAGTGAAAAAAAGTGCACTTAATGGACTGTAGAAATTGGGATGGAAAAGCGCCCCCCGTCCCCACCCCCATGAAAAGAGCAAATAATTCCGAAGAAGACAAGAAAATCCTGTCTCCGTTTCTCTGCTCTTCCCTGACCTCTCTTTCCCCGACGTTATAACATTATTTTGTGCACGATATAATTTGTTGCATTGACTGAGAATACAGCAAAGGCAGAGAAAGCGGAGAAGAAAGCGAATTTCTCCACATTCATTTCCTTGTTCTATTTTGCGGGAATGTTTTGTTTCTGACCAAACGAAATTATCAGGTTTGTCCCTGAAAACCCCTGCCCCAAATTGGGAAGGCGGGGGAAGGAAAACACCTGTTTAATTTGCAACTGGAGAAAGTCAAATGGCTGTGCGCTTTTTGGGTTGTTTTGTTTCTAATCTAAACCTTGACACACCTCCTTGGAGGGGTTTTTTTTGGGGGGGGGAGGTTGGGAGTTTGCGGGGGATGAAAATGTGAACGATAAAGCAAATAGTCAAATTCACAACAGTCAGGGAAGTCCACGCTGAATGTATATATTTGTATTTTGCAATGAGCGGATCTTGAGGCAAAGAGCACACAAATCAACCAAAAACCAACCCCCAAATTGTACTTTGGAGAGCTTTGTCTGCCTGTGTTTTTGGAGCGAGGGGAGGAATATTCCCTAGTAATCGCAGGTCGGATCAGAGCGGTACTGTCAAAAGACCCTGGTTCATTTCGGTTGGGAGTTTTCCCCCCTCACTTTCCCCCTTGTCAGCCCCAGCGCGTTTGCCGCCCTGGGCGCTTGACAAACTAAATCCTCCTTCGCCCTTGCGAATTCTCCCTTGGATTTTCAATGTAATTTTGAAAATCTGGAGGGTGTGGGGGGCCGTGGTGGGGGACCAATCTTTTTATTTGTTTCTTTAAAATCCCCTTCTTCCTCCAGCGGCTGTTTTTGCTCGTTTGCCGCCTGCTGATCGTGTTGGTAGCGGGACTAAAATTTTGCAAGAAGTTTGTAGCAAAACCAAATCAGGGGCTGCCTCTTCCCTAGCGAGGAGAAACGAGGCGACATTGTTTCTGCATTAAGGCAGCCGATCGAACCTGATGGGGTGATTTCTGGTCCCTAATGCCTTAGAATTGCACCGATCCTTTTCCATTTCCAACCGAATCTGCCTCCTCTCCTCGGTGGCATGGCCCTCAGATATTTTTTCTAAACCGGTTTTCATACCAGCTGCTCCTGCAATTGGCATATTTTGCACATATTAAAAAATGAACCGTTTTTCCTTTGTATCTTAATCCACTGAAGAGATCTCTTCTGTGTTGGCTTTCTAGCGTGCATTTGTTTTATTTTTTTTACGAGGAAATCCAGTTTAGTTCAAATATATAATCCATTTGAGCACTTAAATCCCCAAACAGCTAGCATTATTTTGTTTTATAATCATTGGCTTTTCTACATAGGACATATTTATAAATTCCTACTTGACATTTATGGGGGGGAAACTTTAATGTAAATGTATGATATGATTTAAAAAAAAATCTGTCCTAATTTCCTCTCTGCTTTTGCTAATGTTTCTAAGCTTCTTAAATAGTGTGCTAATTAATTATTTTAAGAAGTTTGTTCCTGGAAGGAGAAAAATGTTAATTTGTCCCTTTATTTTAATTCCTGGTGTTTGGAAATGGTTGAGAGATCACAAAAATGCAACCTGTTGTAATAAACAAAGTGGTGTGTTTTATTTATTTTAATTGATAGCAGAGAAGTGATTTGTTGATTGAAACTCTTAATGCTTTAAGATATGCACGTTTTTTATTCTTTCTTTCCAGGCTGATTAGCAAAGAGGTTTTTATGCTTCTAACAGTGGTCAGCTCTATTTTCTCCACTCACACAATGTTTGTGATGCCTGCTAAATCCAGCCCATCATAGATTGACTGTCTTTCTCTTTACCTAATTCAAACCAGTGTTACAATCTTTTATAAACAGAGGAATCAGACTCGAGCTAGAGATTACTGATAAGAAGTTGTTCCTTGGTGAGATATTTTTTAACGGATCAAAGTTAAGGCTGTTGATTCAATTTGTCTTGGTTATGGCATATTTAACCTTGCAATTAGTAACATATAGTATGCTGGCAATTTGTATACACTTTAAACAAAGTGTCTTTAAAAAAATCTTGTATATCAGAGCAATCATTTAAAAAAAAATGAAAAATCACAATATTTTTTGGTCTGTCCATTTTACCTCGATGCCTGGTAGACAGTTTATGTAGCTTCGTAGATTGATCTCTACCCCCTGCTCCCTCCACTCCTTGTTTAGTTAATTCAACAAAGACTTTTTGCAATCTGTTTGGAGTTTGTCTGATGCCGTGGAAAAGTAGCTGCTGATTTATTTGGTTGCTTTTCGATTTCTGTCTCCAGCCCGTCTTTTTTCCTCCTTTCAGTGGGGATGTCAGCTGTTATTACTTCCTATTGATCCCTTTGCAAAGTGAGAAGTGAACTAAAATTAATGTCAATTCCACTGCTCAGATCAATAGCTGGAGTTATTTTAATCTGGATTTGCACGGGGTGCTAAATTAAAAAAAATCAGCATAGAGGCAGAAAAGTAACAGTTACTTACTTTGCCTTGTGCCCACTACCTTACAGTCGCCCAAATGGTCCATCAAGCTGATTATCCTGCAATCCATATTTTTTTAATTAAGAAGGTCAGTTAGTTTTCTTATTTTGGGTTCTGTATTTAAACCCATGACATTTTGACATTGGGAGTGTATTAACTATAGATTTTCATAATGACTGGTCGGCTGCAGTCTCATCTGTACATGTTGCTAATGGGGGGGGGGGAGAGAGAGAGAAACAGAGAGAGAGAGTGAAAAGGGAAGTGGGAGTTTAAAAAAAAATTAAATTTGGCTGGGTGAGATATTGTAATGTGTTGATTTATTCCCGGCATAATGAAGTTTGCAAACGAATAAGGCGGCCGGAGTGATT
This sequence comes from Platysternon megacephalum, assembly GCA_003942145.1. Taxonomy (NCBI): domain Eukaryota; kingdom Metazoa; phylum Chordata; order Testudines; family Platysternidae; genus Platysternon; species Platysternon megacephalum. The sequence goes on along the minus strand of QXTE01000205.1, from coordinate 409,178 downwards.
CACAATATCCTACAGGAGTGTCAAGTGTTGCGGCCAGAATACTAATTTATGAAATACATTTAATGTCGTGAGGTGATGGAACAAGTAAAAATAGAAAAAGAGGCAAAGAGCAGCAATGGTGGTGCTCTTTTTTTTTTTTGGAAACCATATTTTCCAATGATCTCTTAGCCCCACTTACATATTAATGATTGTTCATTTCTGTGTGAGTGCTTATTTATTTGTATGTGCATGTTAATTTTTTTTTATAGCAGCCTGAAAAAAACCCCAGTAACCCAAAATTCACTAGTGGATGCAGTTTTGTGCTCGTGTTTTTGTGTGTGTGTGTTGATCAGCTTTCCTGAAAGCAGCAAAACAAGCGTGTCCAGGCTTTCTGTGCTTTTACACGCTGCCTTTGGCATCTCTCTCTCCCTCTCCATGGCTAGAACTTGACAGGAAAGTTATTTAAAATTTGGAAGAGAGCAAACCTGTTAATGTGAGATACATAATCTGGTAATTTAGCAATGATGTCTATAAGGAAGAGTGCCAAATGAGGAAGCCGAGAGATGATGTCCACTCATCTTTACAATTAATAACAGTCACTGAAGCGTTTGGGTACAGGATGGGAGAAAGGAAATGTTATCATTGGACTACATTAAAGTCACAGACTGGATTTCATACAGTTTGTTAACCTAGGCTCCCTCATTCATGGAATACAAAAGGCACTCCATTAGGAAGAGACTCTTTCAGTAAGTTTTATTTGAGATGTTTGACCCTCTGGATTTAAGAGAGACAATTTGTAACAGCTTTTTATTATTATATGATTTTCTTAGCCCTTTGAGCTCTGGCAGGCTAGTATATTGTTTCAAACTTATAGTTCTTGTATTTTAAGACAGGTCTTGGGGCCTGAATGGTAGGCAGCGGAACCTTAAAAGAAAAGACACTAGGTTGATCGGGAAAGAAAATACCAAACCAAACCATTAAAACAGAAAACGCAGAGAGATACAGAAGGAAGGATTTTTCTGCCTCTCGTTCCGAGGGGGTTTGTTGCTGGGCGAATGGATCTGGCCGAGCTAGGAGGCTCAGCAAAATGCAAGCCAGAAATTTTGTTAACATTTTCCTCTAAATGTTAATGGCACATACAGAGCAGTTTACAAATCTACTTAAGAGCTAGTGCATTAGGAACTAAAATTACTGATCCATTCTCCGCTGTCCCCGACCCGAAAGGCAGACATTTGCAGAGATCACATGGCAGAGGCACCCATTATGATTTTAAATATTGTCAGAGACGCCAGGCATTTTATTGATGAAGTCTCCGCTCCTTTAAAAAAAAGAAAGAAAGAAAGTGTGTGCGCACTCTGTGTGTGTGTGTGTTATATGATTATGTAAAATGTATACCTGCATATGTGCATGTACCTACACATACATAAAGTGTGAGAAAAATAGACACACATTACACACATTCCTTATGCATCATAGGCAGTATAAAGAACTGTATAAATGTTTATTTCTGTTCATGTAATTATGTTCAATAGATATGATATGTTTTACATATATTAAATTGTGATGATCAGTTGAGGGGAACGTCTCTTAATTTTAGACTACACCGAGATTATTGACATGTGGGGATATTTATATTACAAATAAATCCTTTATACTAATGCCTTTGGTAAGATTTTTCCCTCTGTCATGTGGAGTGGGCCAAAGTTGGTTCCACCCGTGTGTGAAATTGTCTGTTGATTTTCGTGAATGAGAACATTGGCGCGTTGCTGGGCAGTTGGTTCTAACGCGTGTGGCCTTCCCACTGCATGGAGTGTCCAGGAGAAACAAGTGCAGAAGCCTCACCCTTGTGTTTTCTCTTCCCTTCTGTTTCTCTGCAGCTTCGGGACGGCCATGATGCCTCAGTGATCTCCCTGCTCCAAAACCAGGCCTCGCTTGACTTTCCTTCCAGGGAAGATTGTTTCCCCTTGTGACCCTGCTGAGGAAAGAGACTCCGATGGACTTACACCGGGCAGCCTTCAAGATGGAAAACTCATCCTATCTTCCCAACCCGCTGGCATCTCCGGCCCTGATGGTTCTCGCCTCCACTGCCGAAGCCAGCCGGGACGCTTCCATCCCCTGTCAGCAGCCAAGGCCCTTTGGAGTCCCGGTATCCGTGGACAAGGACGTGCATATCCCCTTTACCAATGGTTCGTATACTTTTGCCTCCATGTATCACCGGCAAGGTGGGGTGCCAGGGGCCTTCGCGAACCGTGACTTTCCCCCATCCTTGCTGCACCTCCACCCCCAGTTTGCACCCCCCAACTTGGACTGCACGCCAATAAGTATGTTGAACCACAGCGGCGTTGGGGCTTTCCGCCCCTTTGCCTCCACTGAAGACAGGGAGAGCTACCAGTCGGCCTTTACGCCGGCCAAACGCCTGAAAAACTGCCACGACACGGACTCGCCCCACCTGCGCTTCTCGGACGCGGATGGCAAGGAGTATGAGTTTGGAACCCAGCTCCCTTCCAGCTCCCCCGGCTCACTCAAAGTCGATGACACGGGGAAAAAGATCTTTGCGGTCTCTGGCCTCATTTCTGACCGGGAGACCTCGTCCAGTCCCGAAGACCGAAACGACAGATGTAAGTACCTCCGGTACCCCTCTCGGCTTTACTTCGCTGCGCCTCGTTGAGATGCTCAACGGGTGCGTCGTTTTGTCGTGCTGCGGTCCCTGCTGAGGGAATGGGCGCAATGTCCTTTCCTTCACGCTGAGTTACATGATAAAATGGTGCCTTGTTTTTCTTAAATGGACATTGATGGATTTCACGGTAAGGTGTATTGGAAGGAAACCCATTTTCAAATGCACCTGCGGGAGAGACACCGTTCTCTCTGCTTGAAACTGGGGCTGCTAAGCACGGAAAGATGTCCGTGCCTCAAAGCAGGGAGATATACTCTGGTGTGTGTGTACACAGAAGGGTGCATCTCTGGTATACAACTAGAACTTTTTTCAGGGAGCTTATCAGTTAAAAGTGCACACACTGCTCCCTTTGATATTTTTCCTCTGACCTCTTCCTCACATGCTCAGTTCTTGTACCTAGGATATCAGCCTTCATGCTTTGCTCCTCAGAACAGGACAAAGTTCCCTTATGCGGTATTTCACGTAATAGTATTTTGGGCACTCAAGCTCTTTCCTAGAGACATAAAGCTGATTATGCTCGTATGGCTCAATAAGTGACCCCCCCAAATAGGCTGTGTACTTTCTCTGGAGCCCCCCTTTGCATGACCACGGAAAGGCGATCTGTCCCTTCAAGGATCAGCAATTGAACTGAAGCAAACCTGTCTAACGTACGCTACTGTAACAACTCCCTGTTCTTCAGTCACCTTTTCCCTCGCAGTATCTCTGCTGGAGGAGGGGAGGCTACCCCAGTCCCCTCCTCGCATGAAAAGCTGAACCATTCAGTGGGGGATCACCATTCTGGGGAGCTGTCTCGGGAGAACAGGGCCTGCGGTCCCCGACTTCAGAGCAATAAGATGTGGCAACATTTAGCTGGAGTGATCTCCTTTAAACACAAATGCTTAGTTCAGATGCCAAAGTGGTTTTGTTTTCACATGGGTCCCTTTGTACATTCTTGTGGATTTTCTTCTTTTTAAAAAATTATTATTATTTTGCAAAGAAAACTGCAGCCCAGCTCCCCCGCTCCCCTTCAGATACGATTTTTCTTCTCCCCTTTATGATGCCGAGGAGAGTAATAGAGACGTTGTGGCTCTCTCTCCCCTGTCGGCACTGCTTCCTCAGGCTGTCTCCTTGAATTAGGCACTGTGTTAACTTACCAGCACTAAAAGGTATCTGCCTACACCCAGCGTACTTTTTCAATAAAAGTCATCATAAAATCAACCTGCCTTGTAAATCCATCGCTCTTTGGTTTTGAAATATGCTGCCAGTGTGTCTTTTATGTCAGCGTTTGCAAGTGTGGGACGATTCCCACTGAAGACAGAAGCCTTGTGCTTCTCATAGCACAAATGTGATCTCTCTTTCCCCCTATATTACTTTCTGTGCATTAGAACTGCTTTCCTTGTTCCGTGTCTCCTCATCAGTGTTGTTAATATGTAGGCACAACTGTTGTAGGTGGGGGCAGAGCTTTCATTTTGGGGGAGGGAAGGAAGGTGGGATCACAATGTCTAAAGATATCCTGTGTTGATGTTTTATGGATCTCTCCCCCTTATCAATATTACCTGGATGTGGAAATGAAGCTTGCTCAAATGAATACTTTGGGAGATAACGGCGGAAGAGCAGGTCTGCTAGCAAAATGAATTTAAAGCGCATCAGTTGCTGTGTATCTTGCTAGCAAAATCCTGTCAGATAGCTGATTTAAAGGAGTAAATCTGTTAAATGAATTAGACCACATGTAGCACAGCAGTGGACAGAACAGCAGACACAGGCACATGCTCCTGTGTGGAAGGGATAAATCTTGTCTTCACCAAGACTGTGTGCTCTATGTGGGCGCTGTACTCCTGAAAAATAAATAAGTACTTCACAGAGGAGTAAGGCTGCTAACGGAATGCACGCCAATGCATTGGCTTCCCCACGCCCACTGGGAATGATTAGACAGCGGGATTATAACGAGAGAGGCAGAATAATAACTTTGCAAGTTGCTTCAAAAACTTGTGAACATGTGAAAAGTTTTTTTCCCCCTTTCCTTAGAAGAGAAATAGAAACTGGTTAAAGTGATTAGCCTTTGCACTAGGGCAAAATGAATGCAGGCATCGCAAACAGCAGGACAGAGTGCTGACTAGAATATTAGAGAGAAACTGGTTTTATTTTTATTTCTAATGACTGGATTAATTTTAACTCTTCTGGCTTTTAAAATTTGTTTTAATATCATCCCAGGTTTTAGACACAATTGCTAACATAACCATTTATAACACTGCCTGCATACACTTTGGATGCATATTAGCACAACATCCATTTATGTTTTATTAATCTTAAAGTTATAAAATAAGTACCAGGACAATTTAAGGTAAATTTGACCTTTCCTCCTTCCGATCGTATTTAGCTGTTGCACCAAAGAGCATGTTTTCTATGTATGTCAGAATCTTAAATACGTTACCACAGTGGGTTTATTTACTGTGGGGATGGGATTTTAAAAATGTGTCTTAATTATCTTTATATGGCAGTTTTTTTAGAAAGGAAAAACTTGAGGGATGACACGGCTGACTGGCTGCACCACGGAACCTGTCATGTTCTGAGACGTGCATACATATTTGCAGGGTTCTTTATGCTTGTACGCAAAAATATATTTAAGGGCCTTTAAAATTTCTCCTCATTGACCCTCAGGAAGTTTCTTGGGTTCCTTGTGTGAACAATGTACATAACCCTTTGGGAAAGAAGGATCATAGTGTAGGGTCCATTGCAGGGAAATGGTTCTGTGGACAAGCTTCTAGGCAAAAGTGGATAGACGGGCGTAATGAAGCTCCAGCAGATCAGCAAAGTCTTTATGTATTCAATAGAGGCTCTTCAGAATTGCAGGATTCAATTGTTTATTTGTATTTTTCAAAATCCTGAAAGGGATTAGACCATGCGATGGGTGAATGACTTCATTGCATTACACACGTCCCTTTCTACCATCACAAACAAACATTTTCAAATGGTTTTAAAATATTTTTATACTGTTCTAACTTTAGAGATGATTTTCTGAGAAATTTCCCTTTTTAAAAAAAAAGGAACCCAAAAAATATATAATAGTATGTCAAGCCATAAATGTATAGTAGCACAGACGGAGCTCACTCTATGCAGAACTGTATCCATATGCAGCTAGAGATACTGTGTGTGTGTGTGTGTGTGTACACACGTACTCTTAGGGTCACATTCTCATTCTAATTACATCACTATGATCAGGATCTGGCCCCTTGATGCACGTATGTGGGCTATGAGAGGTCACATATTTCTCAGAGAGAACCACCGTTTTTTTTTTAAATCAGAAGGTTGCTTTCAAATGCTGTGTGTATGTTGGAGCCCCAGGTCAGACTGCTAATGAATTATCGAGGCATGGATGGAGCGTTTTTGTGTTAATAGTCATTTTGTAAATCTGTTAGAGTTTTTTTGTGTTTGGGCAAGTTGCCTGTGACTGTAGGATGCTGCTCTCGGGATGTCGAGAGAGGCTGTGCGTGCCATAGGAAGCGCGTATAAAAGACATACTCCATCCAGGGAGGAGATGTAACTGTTTGTTTAGACACATGCTTTGGACGGGGCCGTTCTGTTTAGATGCTCGCTGGGAAAGATAATGATATTTATAGAACAGTTTAGGCGCTTCTTGTACAGTGTGTGTTACAGACACTGACAAACACATTTCATGGGGCTCTTTAAATATATGTATCTTCATTAATGTTGGTTTCCAGCAGCCGTGGAAGTAAATGCTACGTTCCCCTGCGTGATAGACATCTATAATCCTCCTGTGAAAATGATCCCCAGTTTTATTCTGGGTTTTCTAATAAAAAATTGTCATGATTGCTCCTTGCAAACACCACAGCATCACCCCCATCCAGCAGAGTGAGCCGGCAGGGAACATCCACGCCGGAGCCTGGCTGGCCTGGCAGAGATCTCTCCGCCTGTTGCGGTGCAGAGCTTCCCGTATAGCCTCCCCAGAAACGACTGTCTCCACCGCACCTTGAGATGCTTCCAAACGCTCCACAGTCCGCATTTCAAGACCGCAACAGGAACCTTTTTTTTGGTGATCGTTCACTTATTCTTTATAATGTGTTTTCTTTGATATATTGTGGAGAAGTATGGTCTAGAGGTAGTGAACTCTGGTGAACATGAGTCAGGAGACCAGGGTTCTTTTCTTCCAGCTCTGCCACTGACTCTTTTTTTGCCTCAGTTTTGACATCTGTAACATGATCATACCTAACTGCTGACCTTGTTCTAGGAAGTAATTAACGGTAGTTAATTTGCCAGTATTTTGAGATCTTTGCTCCTCTCCAGCGACTTTCACCCACAGTAGTGACGGTATTTATTCATATTATTTTTACTGTTACATTAAAATAAATTAAAAAATAACCTTGATTACTGGGACGCTGTCAATTTGATCAAGGTCCCGTTTCTCCTCCCTGTGATTATAGCTGTGCCTCAGTGTGGAAGGGAGGTTCTCATTCCAATTTAGGATTTATTTATTTTTTGAAATCTCTAAAGTGTAGTTAGTTCGAGCTTCTTAAACTAATGATTTAATATTTACAAAGTGCTGTGAAAATGTAAATCTCTGTTTAGGTGCTAAGCATGACTTCTATTATCAGAGTTTTCATTTCTGAATAATTGTTCAAAATGGAACAAAGATGGCCTTTAGAACAGGTCTCAAGCATAAGCCCAGGCGTGCACAATGTGATCTACCCTCTTAGGGCATGTGCCTGTCTATGTTTGTGTTTACATAGTAGGACCTACACTAATTGGTGAGTTTTGTGTAGGAGTGAGTGGGTGGAGGGGGTGTCTCCTCTTTGAATTATTCTATGGCACAGCAGTGGATTTGAGGGGGAATATTCGCTGCTGTTCCTACACTAATCACCACTTTCCAGGTAGGTTAGAATAGGGACCTAAAACAAAGTGACACTATGTTGTTAATAATCATCCATGACCAGGTGAGATCAAGTGCTTAATACAGCTCATGAAATAATACAATAAAACAAGTGAAACAATTATATTTCCATTGTGTGTGTGTGTGAGAGAGAGAGAGAGTGGGTAGATATAGAGAAGGCCACATTTCTATCTCTGTTACACCAGTGGAAATGCAGTGAATTCAGTGGAGTTACTCTGGATTTTCCACTGGGTAGCATGGAGGTCAGAACCTGGCCCTGCGTTAGCCGCCGGAGTATACAGCAATCTCCCTCTTTTTGTTTTTTTGGCAACAACCTTTCCGTGCCCTCGGCAAACTGTTGCCGAGACTCCTTTTCATGCTGTTTGGTTTAATTGTCTTGTTGGGATAAAGAAATGTTTGAACAGCTAAAGTGGGGAAGGGCTGGATGGGAGCAGCCCCTGCCGGCTGCAGGGCCATCTGGCCTGGCTTGGATCCGTCGGTCTCCAGTTTATATTTCTCTTTCTGTTATTCGGGGCTATCTCGCGCACTTGGAATGTCTAATCACCATGGTGAGAAAGCGGACACTGCTGCCTCTTCCAAGCCCTCCCCCCCCGCTTCCCTTGCCATCAATTGTCATGCAGAACCGATCCAAGTGACCGTTTTACTGGCAGCCATCATTTGCCGTCTTCGCCTGGCTCTGGGCAGAAGGATGGCTTTTAATTGATCATTTGGGTGGGAGGGCCGGGGCTGTTTTCTCCTCCAAAATGTTTCCCCACACAGCCTCTGCCACCCGGCCATATTTCCTGTGAGCTCAGAAAAGCCAGCAATTTCTTGTGCCCTGGTCTTCCTTTCGGACGTCTGATAGCTGGCTTATGTGGCACTCCAAAGGGCTTATGACAGCAGCTCTATGAGCGCTGAGCAAAATGTAAATGACATATTTATTTGTCTACAACTGCAGAAATGGGCACACATACAGTAAATATTGATCATCCTCTTTTGCTCTCTGTGTGTGTGTATATGCATGTGTATTTATTATACAGTTACAGGACAAACTCTGGATCTCACTGGTTAATTGGCAAACCAAATGTTTCTAAAAAAACCAAAACAAACAAACACAACAAAAAAAGAAAACCTGGTGGCCAAATCCTGCTTCTCATACCAGAGGCTGAGTTGGACTGAAGTCTCATTAATAAGATTTAACTGCTTTCACAAAATTATACAAAGGAAAGGGGAGGCTGACCTTGTGGTTAAAGCATTGAATTGGGTGTCAGAAGTCCCCAGACTTGCAGTGATTTTGGGCAAGTCTCTGAACCTCAGTTCGCCCATCTATAAAATGGGGATAATACATACCTACCTCTCAGCAGCTTGTACAGTGCTTTGAGATCCTCTGATAAAAGGCACTATGTGTTGTTATTATTAATATAGTACGGTTAGCATATTATGTACTAATATTATCCATTACAGCTAAACTTCAGTTATTAAAGGCAATGGCCAAAGCGCACTTAATGAGCCAGTATTCCTGATAGTTAAAACATTGATCTATTATTTTATTTGCTAACTTGCAGAATTTAGGAATTAGCAGTGGAGTTTCCTACTTGTTCTGCATCGACGGTGTAAGGAATTAGTAAGGTTCTCCTCTGTGTGTGCGTGTAAGTGTGAGAGACTGAAAAAAGAAAGAATAAGTATTTTTGCCTTCATTATTTTTTTTCTCTCAGCTTTGCTGGTCTCAGAAACTTTCCTAGGCATTTCTTGGATATTAACTGTCTTGAGGGAAAAGGAAATTCTCAGACGTGCAGACTAACAGAAGTCCAAGGGCCCGATCCTGTTCCCTAAGGTTGAAAGCCTACAACGCATGGGGTATATTTAACATCTGGGAGTTTCTGGAACTCTTCCTGGGAGAAATTTTCTGAGGCCGTCTTTGAGCTGATCGGTGCCCCTTGGTTGGGTTGGTTGGTTGATGTCTTTTGGACCCATCACATCAGAACAGCAAAATTAATTTTTTTCCTTCTTCATTCGCCTCTCAGGGAAGCTGAAAAATGGTAGAATTATGTTTTATACTAGATTTTATGATTCACCTCCCATCCTTATTTGGTTAATATCTGTAGGAATAAAATGTATTCTGTGTATGCTTGTATAATACTTGATTAAGGTAAATAACCACCATCTAAAATCTGCCTAACCCTAATCTGCATAAAGAGCACTGCATATGAGTATCTGTATAGAGAATACATTATACCCATCTGTATACTATTAGTCTATTTTTATTGAGGATTTCTGATGTAAATATACACTGAGGGCAAAGTTTTCTTTTAATACTTGTGCATCAACAAAAAACAGACACTGAAAGCGAACTGTAACAATTTTTATCCAGCAATTCATGTCACTAACGGTCGTCCTCCATGTCTATTTGTTCGATAGCCTATGAATTTTTCCACTCTCCCTTCTTCAAGAGAGAACAGCAGATTTGGGGACTTTTGAGGACATTTTGCTGCTGTGCAGAGGAAATGAAATTCTTTCTAAAAATATATTTCTAACTGGGACATCAACTCCTGTAATGTGAGAGTATATCCTTATGCAGTGCACCCCTGAAAAGGGCATATATCTTTTTTTCTGGATTTACATGTCTGGTCTGTCTCCCCTCTCTGTGTGTATCTGTCACTGTATGTACATGTAGCTCTATTGGCATGTGATAAGCATGATACATCATGTTTGTATATATCAACATGTGATCTGTAGACCTTCCAATTAACTAACAGGAATAATTTACTGATATGAGTTGGATTACCGCCCCCCCCGCTTCCGAGTGGTGAAGTATTTTACTGCCGTATGGGTCAAATCTTGCAGTCCTTATTTAGGGCTCAATCCTGCGTACCGTACCCACAGGAATTGACCTACTGGGTGGTCTCCTTTTACTTACGCTGGTGTAAATCAGGAATGATGCCATTAAGGTCAATTTGATTTACAACGGTGCAAAACTGGTTTAAGAGGAGAATCTGGCTCATTGGCTTCTGTAGGATTTTCCAGCTCAGGGAGGTCTACATGCGTAAGGGTTTGCAGGGTCTAGTCCTTTGAAGTCCTATCGGCATCTGTCATCTTGTGTGTGTGGTGGTGGTTTTTTGTTTTTCCTCTTTAAAACATTGATTGTGGTTTTGTAAACCAGTCATTCTCCAAAGATCAGGGTAACGCTCTCCGCTCCTTCAACTGGTTGCAGTCATTTTGTACTGCGGCAATGCACTGAGCTACAGGAAAGGGGAAAAGTAGGGTTGGGAAAGGGTGGGACAAAGAAAGATTTAGTGTTCTAAGTGCTGGTAGCTCAGCGGAAAAAGGAGAGAGTCTCTTGCTTTCCATGTTTCTTGTCTCTTTCATGAGGGTGAAGCGATTCTTATAGTTAAAGTTTGGGGGCAGCATCATGGTGTTTTTCATCATTTTAGGACACTGTTAAAATCACTTTTGTTTAAATGCCCTCTGTCCTCTGTTTCTGGAAACTTGAAACGGAAATCTGCTTTCTTACCAGCATCTCTTCCCTCCACTGCACAAATATACTTTATTCTTGTGGGTTGCCTGTGAGTGTTCGCTTTATGGTATATATTCATTTTCATGGGAGAAAATAAAGACACTAAAACCTTCCTTTTGGAGGGAAAGCATAAAAACTTATACAAGGGTTTTGTACAGATGCAAAAGACATTATCAGTTTTTCTGTCTGCTTGTGGTATCATAGATCCTTATGAATTTGTACTTGTCAGAAGACCAAAACCAAAGTTCTAGATTTGCAAAGACATTCTGGTGTAACCCTGCTGGCTTGCTGAGTTGTTGCTGATTTACACTGCTGGAAAGGAAAGCGGCCAGGCCAGCAATACGCTTCAGCTACATGCACAACCTTACTTTAATCTGTGGTTTCACAGGTGTGGCAGGGCTGCCGCAGAATGAGTGTGCCCTTCAGAGTTCTCGCTTGAAAAATTAAGCAAAAAGTGATTGGACATCAATTAGTAAGAAAACAATGCATTTATGGGACAAAGGCTCATTGTAGCATCGACTCCCAGCGGCACCAGGTCTTGTAAATAGAATGAGAAGTCGATCAGGAAACTTGAAGTGAGCAGATAGTTACATTTCAGTTTGTTGGACTTTTCAGTGTGAATCATTTTGATTCTAATCAATAAAATTTAACTCCTCTGTGCCTCTCTCTCCCCCAAACCAATCCTCCTTAAAAATGACTCTCCGTTTTGATATTTTTTTTTTTATTTCACCCATCTCTAAAACCCACAACTCAAATGCTGTTTGGCGTGTGAAATTGTCTGACCTGCAAAATCCTCTGCTGTAGGGAGCCACAAGATAGACTTTCAGCAAGGAGGCTGTTTGGACAGTAACACCGGTAAGGAGAGTCTGGGAACTAGACGATTCCTCTGTCCTCACCTTTATATTTTGAAAGTGTTTTTAGAAGGCTCTATCAAAGTCCTAGGTTGGTGGCTGTGTGGCTCAGAGGGTGGGGTTGTAATGCTGGGCGTGACACCTTTGGCAAGTCACATCTCCTCTCTGTGCCTCTTTTCTATTTACATTGCAAGGTCTTTGGGGCAGGGACTGTCTCACCGGGTGGGTGGGACTGTTATACAAACAATATAAACCACAAATATTCCACGAGTTGAGTATTATAAAAGCCTTCCAAAGAACAATCCCCCATCCACAGCGTAATAAAATCTACTGGAAAACACAGATGCTTTGCAACAAGTCCTGAAGTTCAGCAAACCCAGGCTCTAGAAAATGAAGGGTGGGGGGAAAGAGGGGGGGGGGAAGAGATGAGTTCCAGAGCTGAGACCCGCCCCCCCACAAAGAACTCCCTGTCTCCAGCTGCCTCGGGTTAAAACCACAGTCCTCTCCTTGTGTACACTGTCGTCTTCCCCAGGGAAGCCCTGTCTCCCCAGCCGTGCTCCCCACTGGCCTGTCTCCACGAATGCTGGTGGGGTAGCGGGTAAATGTTTTTTGCTGGGACCCTGGTTGGGATTCCAGAGGCAGGCAGCTGAGTCTGGGGCAGAGATCTTGTGGCTTCCCTGGTCTACCTGGGAGGAGACAACACGTGGGCCCCGTGCGCTGGGGAGAGGGCTCCTTGGGAACCGAGAATCCTCATCAAAGAGCCACCTGCTGCCCAGGCGTCCTGGCGGCTACAGCTGGGGGCCGAGGGAGTGACTGAGTGACAGACGCTTCGGAGCGTCCCTGCCATACAGCAGGTTGAGCCACCACTGAGTGTCTTGTGTCTGCAGGGGCCCGATCCTGCACGGTGCTGAATGTTCTCCGCTGGAGAGGGCAGGGGAGGGTGCGCCACAGCAGTGTAATGCCGCTGAGGGGCCACAGCTCCCAGGCCAGTGACGAGCCGGCCTGCAAACCAGTTTCACTTCCAGTCATCGGGGCTGTGGTGAGCTGTGAGGCTGGCTGGCAGGCTGTTGTGTTTAATCCTTCCACGGGGGTTGTTAGCGTCTGCTCATCGGGCTTCTTTCATGGGGAGATGGAGGAGCCATCAGTGACTAATGTGGACACGAGAACACATGGATATAAATTGGCCGTCGGGAAGTTTAGGCTTGAAATTAGACGGCGGTTTCTAACCATCAGAGGAGTGAGGTTCTGGAACAGCCTTCCGAGGGAAACAGTGGGGGCGAAAGACCTCTCTGGCTTTAAGATTAAGCTTGATAAGTTTATGGAGGGGATGGTTTGATGGGATAACGGGATCTTAGTCAATCGGTCAATAACGTGCCATCACTGGTAATTAGTACCAATGCTTCAATGATGGGATATTAAAAGTTACTACAGAGAACTTTTCCCTGAGTGTCTGGCTGGAGAGTCTTGCCCGCATGCTCGGGGTTCAGCTGATCGCCATATTTGGGGTCGGGAAGGAATTTTCCTCCAGGGTAGATTGGCAGTGGCCCTGGAGGTTTTTCGCCTTCCTCCGCAGCATGGGGCAGGGGTCGCTTGCTGGAGGATTCTCTGCAACTTGAAGTCTTTAAATCATGATTTGGGGACTTCAACAGCTGAGTCAAGGGAGAGAATTATTCCAGGAGTGGGTGGGTCGGCTTTTGTGGCCTGCATCATGCGGGAGGTCAGACTAGATGATCATAATGGTCCCTTCTGACCTTAAAGTCTATGAGTCTATGAGCTCGGTAGCTCTGGGTGAAGAGAGGGGAGCCGGCCGATCAGGTTCATGGTGCCAGCCTGGGTGAGTTCTTACACTGGGATGCCCCGCTCAGGGGAGAGGAGCGTGGGGAAGACAGGGAGCGTCGGCATCCACACATTGCTGTGCCCCTCGCCCCTTATTCCCATCACTGTCTCCACCCTAGGCCTGGACACACAGGACTCTAAGTGCTGCTGATATTAGTAGTAAATTAACCAGAAGCCCAGGTAGCACCAGGCCGTGCTTTTCCTTTCTCGCAGGTCCTGCAGTGCATTAAGTCTGGTAGTATCATCCTGGTCCCAATTACAAAACCGTGGCATGTCTGACAGTCTCTGTTCATTCAGGAATTGGGACGGCAGTGGCAGAAGGGGTAGCAGGTCAGACAGGGCAAAGGGATGCTGACAGAGCTGTCTGTGTGTGGGGTACCTCGACTGGCATAGCTGGGACAGCCCCTGCAGATCAGGGTTTTGGCAGAACTGAGGGATGGGGCAGGACGGACGTAGCGGGGGGGCTGCAGGGCAGGACTGAGATGTGTTAGCAGCGTTCTGTTTGCATGGCTGGAAGTTGTGTGGGACGGCACTGGAATAACGGGGCTGCAGGTCGTTCGGAGTTAAGTTGGCAGAGCTATGTACGGGGCCCAGGATTGGAACAGCGAAGGGCGGGTGGGTCAGGACAGAGGCGTGTCGGCAAAACTGCCAAACGGAAGTTTGCGCAGCTCATGCCTGCATTAATGAATAGTCGGGTGAGTGCTAAACGTCCCACTGCGTCCCACCCCCTCCTGAATGTGGAAGCTACAGAGCAATACAGAGAGAACCTGTGAAAATCAGAGGTGATGTCAGTAGCGTCACACTGACGTAAATCTGATGTAAGTGTAGTCGGGATCAGGCCCAGAGTTCATACTGCACGCCCGGGAAGACAGGAGCCATAAAATAAAGAGATGTTCTCCTTATTTGTTCACCTCCTTTAGAAGCACACGAAGGCCCCAAAGCTGCCCTGGAGCGTGTGGGCATCTCTTCCTGAAGTTCCTGCCCCCGTTCAGCCAGTGACAGCTCAGTGTCGGGGCTGCGTTTGGGAAGTCACAGAGTTGCTGGATTGTAACGTTAATGAAGGAAGCAGCGTGAAGGGAGGGTCTGATTCCACTCACGTGTCCAGATGGGGGCATTGGACATTCCGGGGTAGTCGCATGGTGTGTTTGGTTGTTTTTTTTCTTCAGATGGGCTTCTAAGAGAAGATGGTTGTGTGTTTTTTGCTAGCCCCCACCATGTGCTCGGCACTTCACTGATATTGAAGAAGGCACAGGCCCGGCCCCAAATTGCTCACAGTCTAAGGAAATTTATTATTATTAACTTGATTTTTATTGCACATTTCTAACCTGCCCATCGCAGTGATATTAACGGTGCAGGGACAAAGTCATTCTTGGCGTAAGTGAGCACGCCTCCTGTTAACTTGACTGGCGGCCGTACTTGCTCCTGGCAGGAAGGCAGTGGCCAAGCGCTTGGAAGATCTGGGTTCACGTCCTAGCTGTGCCATTGCCCCTCTGTGACACCGTGGGCAAATCAGTTACTTTCTCAGTGCCTGCCTGGTCAGTAGGGATTGCAATACTCTTCTGCCATGCCGGGTTGCTGAGGAAAAGTTCCTTTATGTTTGGGAGGTGTTCAGGGATCGTGGTAATGGTCGCCACAGAAGTACCTTGATAGTTATGCAAGGACTGAAATTGGCCATGTGTGGGAGAGAGATGGAGCCTTGTTTAGCAAATATTGTCGTTATTATTTACTTTAGAGCGTGGCTGACCATTTTTTTTTTTTTAAGTTGGATGAACACTTGAAAATGGTGGCTAAAGAACAGTAGGGAAAGAAACCAGAGAAAAATTGTGAGTAAGGTAAATAAAAGTGAGAGATAAAAGAAATAATGCAGGGAAGGATGAGTAATCGACATTCTTGGAGTCGAAGCGCAGGCTCCAGCTTCCTTCCTGAGCTGTAAAGTAAAATAATAATAATTAAAAAAAAGTCTCTAGAACAACAAAACCCTGGACGCGCTGGTTTCCTTCCTGACAGGCCCAGCCTCGTGGCATTTCGGTGTGTCCTCATCAGCAAGGAGGGCTGATTTACAAGCCAAAGGAGCCAGATGGGTGGATTTAACTCTTTGATGGACAAGTAGAAGCTCTGCGGCAAAACTGACCTCTCCTGCTTTATTTGCATTTTCTTCCTTTTCTGGAGCGTGAGTGACCAACGTCTCTCTCTCTGTTATACCCTCATCGCTGTAGTACCTGGGCACCTGAGAGTAATGGTCCATGTGGCTTTAGTTTTCTGCTGCTCCTCTGGGTTCAGTTCTTTATTTTAACATTCTTCCCACTGAGCTTTTGGGGAGAGACCCCCTTTGTGTGTGTGTGTTTTTGCTGCAGACTCCATTCCAAAGGCTATAAAAAATTAATTCCACTTTCCGGTCATTTGGGATTATTCTCCCCACATGAAACATTGGAACTTGAGAACCTCTCCAATTCCCTGGGCCACGGTTTGTGTGCTTCACTGGTGGCCTCCAGAATGGTATTTAGGAGCCTCTCCGTTTCGGTAGAATTTATGCTTTCATTTAAAAAGACCCAAAATTCCATTTCTAGTTCTTTTGTTTGGTAGATTAACTCTGAATCCTAATAACGAGTGTTGAAATGCAAACACTGCTGCTCCGCAGCTGCTCATTTTAGCTGTGACATGCAGTTAATAATTGCTTTTCCAGCATCCTTGTTTGGCATAGGCTTTAGAGCTGCGAAAGACCTGCTAGGTGTGAAATATATACCTTCTCCCCCTAGATTCAGGATTACTCTGGAGGGGATGGTGAACTGGCGAGCCCTGCTGGGAGGAGAAGAGTGCAGATCTCCTGAATGTGCTAGATGGGGTGAGTGGGTGGGGAAGTTTGCGGAAGGCTCGCTCTGAAGCTGGCTCTCTAAGGCTGGCCGCTCTCTGCAGGATTCCACTCTCGGCAAGTCTGAAGCCACTTCTTAATTCTCCACAGCTGACAAAATATTTATTTTCAGGTACTTAAAATATTATAATTTGAAGTGGAGTTGGGGGCCCTGGCTGGAGCTAAGTTTTTTCACTAACAGCTTCAGTGCAATGACTTTCCCCCTCCTCTGATCTGCCAACAAATACTCAAAAAATAGTTGTGAGACAGTCATCTCTGTGCTGAATAGATCAAGAAACTTTAAATTTGCCAGAGACTTTCAAAGGGACAAATCCAAAGGTTGAAGTTGTTGCTAGTCCTATTTTTCCTGTCCTTTAGTCTTACCATGCCCTGGTCCACGCTGATTCAAGATTTCACAAATTTCTGCCTGCGTCTGCTGAATGAGAGATACTCAGACAGCTGCTATTTATATTTGTAAATGAATCTGAACGAGTCAAAACACCACAATTCCCTGTGGGACTCAGACCTGCCCCCTACAATGTGTGTGGCAACCATCAACATCATATTATATTATTATATATTATTATATTATCATCATCAAACGTGCACAGTCTGCCGAGGACCCTTGCACCCGCCCAAGCGACCACTGTTGATAGTCTCACACCAGGTATCGTAGAGTGAAACTGTAAGATCTGGTGCAAATCCATGAAAGTCCGGGGTGGCACCACTGGTGATGCCCGGTAGGGTCAGAACTGGTCCGTTTGAGAACACAATGTGCTGAGGTGGTGTTGTCCACCCTGGTGTTGTGGCAGAAGAGAATGCAACCCCACTTTTGAAAGTAATGAGCGATGGGAGGCAGGCCAGGTCTCTGAGAGATTATGGCATTTCGCACGTGGAGCCACTTTGGGCTCAGGATTCGGTGCTGAAAGCACATGTGGAACGCCGCTCCCCACTCCAAGTCTGCCTGTTGGAGGGTCTGGGTTTCAGACCCGTATAACAAAACAAGCAGAACACAGGGGTTGGATAGATCCTGAGCTCTGCCTCAGCTCAGAGGTGTCTTTGCATCTATAAGCGAGACACGGAGTTCACGCAGGAGGTGGATGTCGGAGGACGTCCGGTTTGCTGCAGCTGTTTGAACTCTGCTTGCGTCCTGTGTGGTAAGCTCACCGGCAAAGTGAAGTTTCACTTCAAGAAACTGGCACTGCTTCTCAGAATCCAATCTACTCATTTGTACTCCTGCTCTGCAGGTGCTGAAGCAGGTTATTTAATCATATTTACTACGGCAGTGCCTACGGGACAACCAAGAGAGGGGCCCCGTTGTGCCAGGCACTCTGCTAATACAGAGTAGCAGATGGTCTCTGTCTCAAAGAGCTTGCAGTCTAAATAGACCAGATAGACACACGGGAAAGGGAGGTAACCCACAAGTAGCGTGAACTATGCGGTGGCTGTGAACGTCACATGAGCTCCATGGTTTATTGGGGTGGGTGGGAGGGTGTCCGAAGCTCACTGGAAAGAAGAGGGAAGGGAAGAGGGGTGAGGTGAATGGGGCGGGGAGAAGAGGGTAAAAGGCATTGTGGTGTGAAGCTGAGGTGGAGGGTGGGAGCAAACAGCCAGTCAGCACGGTGCAGAGAAAATCCAGTCAGAACTGTACAAATGTCTCTGAATGTCAGAAGGTCCCAACTTCTGTCCCTGCTGACTGGAGTCTCTGGCTGGCTCCTCTTGGAGATGCCTAGGCCAGGCTGATAACACTGTTGACAAGACGCTGCTCCTAATGCCAGGGGGGAGCGCTGGGGAGACCAGCAGGGAAGAGGCTCATTTCCCAGCAGCTCACATGCAGGCAGAGCGGCGAGGCCTGTCTGCTGCCCTTCTCTCCTGCTTGTTCCAGAGCCTACGTTGCAAGCCCCTTTCCTCGGTGCTCCTGTCCCTGCCCATGTCCTGACTGCTGCTTTCCTCCCCTTTCTGCCCCAGCACGGCCACTGGGGTGCCCCTTTCCTCAGTGCTCCTGTCCCTGCCCATGTCCTGTCTGCTGCTTTCCTCCCCTTTCTGCCCCAGCACGGCCACTGGTAATAATTAGGTGGCTCATTGGAGGGTTTAGCCGTACTTAACCAGATGTGAAAAGGCTTGTCCCTCACTGGGCTCCAGCCAGCTGCCTTTTCACTGCTCCCTGAGAGGGCCTGCCCTGTGTCCCTGCTGCTCTCCCCTCCGCCCTCTCCCCTCCTTCTTATCCTTCACTAGTAGGTGAAAATCCCTCCCGCTGGTTGGGAGAAGAGCAACAGAGAACTGATAGCAGACACCTGCGGAGCTCCGCTCCCTCATCTCTCTTCAGAGAGCAGCTTCCGTGAGGTTTGTAGTTCCTGGGATGCCTGTCCATGGATGAGCTATATAGGAGGATGCAAGGTCTGGTGCTTAGAGCAGGGGCCCCAGAGCTAGACCTCCTGGTTTTGTTCTGCCACTGACAGGCAGGTCACCGCCCCTCCCTGTGCCTCAGTTTTCTCCATCTGTAAAATGGACACTGCTTGCCCACCTTTGCAAAGTCCTTTGGGAACCTCCTGTTAAAGACACAGTGTAAATACAAACTATGATGATGATTGCTGACACAGTTCTGTACCTAAGGAAGACTGTAGTAAATGATACTCCTTGCTGAATTCATGTCAAGTCCAAATACTGGCTGCTGTTGGAGACAGGATACTAGACTGGAGGGACTGCGGATCTGATCCAGTCTGCCACTTCCTAGGATTCTATGGTGAAATTTCAGCAAAACCCTAAAGCAGCACAGTACGAATAAGGAAATCCATATACAACGTATAGGCTGTTAGTAACAGAGGGAAAAAACCTAGTCAATCAGTGAAACCACAAGGGCAGAAAAGGAAAAGTATCAGATATGAAAACCCTACTATACTATTCTCGATCTCAGCTGAAAAGCACAATACAGGTCTGTCGCATCTTAGGCGCATTTAACATGTGCGATTTCAGCTTTACGCGGTCGGCAAAAACAAGAAAAAAACAAAAAAAAAGAGAAAAATAACAATTTAAATACTGTTTTTGTAGTGCGGGCGATTCCGCCCGCCATTACACTCAATGTAATTTTGACTATACGCGGTTTTCGCTTTAGGCGCTGACCGCGGAACGTAACCCCAGTGTAAGATGAGACAGACCTGTACATATTTTTGTGTAACTAGTAAACTCTTTTTTCTGTGGTTCTGGATTAATTCCCTTAATCTGTATCATGTAGGGGAATAGTAACAGTGGATGCAATTGTGAATCTGGTGCGTATTTTACTGTAAGCATTATATTGCATAGCCGAGTAAGGGTATTAAGCATCCCAGTCCGTTCTATACATCTGTAAATGGGAGCTCCCTACTGTTCTGGGTATAGTGAGCTGCATATTTATCAGTAAATACCAGTCTAGGTAAAATAAAAATAAAACGGGAAGTAGTGGTGAAAGGCGGAGGTGTTGCAAACTAATTGGTCAAAGCTCCTAGGGACATATTTGTGGGGAACAGTCCTGCAGTGGCTAGAGGGGTGGAATTTTCCCTACTCTGGCTTCTGTGATTCTATTAACTTATAGGACTCTGCTGGTCTGGCTGTCGCCCCTCAGTGCAGTGTTGCTTCTTCTAGGTTTGGAACGTAAGAGCTGCCGTACTGGGTCAGACCATGGTGTCTCTGGCCCAGTATCCTGTCTCTGGCAGTGGCCCATACCAGGGCAGTTACGGAATGATCCACCCCTGTGTCCCACTCCCGGCTTCTGGTAGTCAGAGGTTTAGGGCTGCATGTCGTTGCACTCTTCAAAGCAGGGCAAAGGGCCGAGCTGATGACGGGGGACAAAGAGGGCCGAGCTTCTGGGGTGAATGAAAAGAGCTCTTCTGGTAAAATGCTGCCTGTGCATGGCCTGTAGGGGAGAGAGACATACACGTATATCATGGGCCTGATTATGATCTCTATTACGCTAGTGTAAATCTCATTGCACTTGTATCAGTGAGCTCTCAAACAGGGCCTGCGTGCCTGTGTGCATAGCAGGAGGAGGCAGTTCTGTACGGCACAGTGTGTGTAGCAGACAGGGCACTTGTGAAGCAGAAAACAAAGACTATTTTCAGGGGGTTCTTCCCAGCTTTCTGAATGACATACCCTCCCCGGCAGCTATAGAAATAGGGGGCACAATGTGGACTCTAGACTGAGCAACGGCTTCTGAAATACCCACGTGTTTAACCTAGAGGGAGCTCTCTTACATGAAGAATGAGCTCGTTGGCTCAGCCTGCCTACACAGCTTTTACTCCTTACATCCCCTCTTATTCTTTGTGTGCTTTCAGCAAACCGCTTCGTGGTGTGTCACTGCGGGGTACGGAATGTCACGGGGGGGATCGCAGCTTGGCCTCATGAGGTTCCTGGGGTGGCAGGTGAAGTGGATTTTTTAATGACATTTTTTGCAGGTGCCCAATAAAGCCTTCTCCCCTCCCAGATGAGTCACATCTGTTGAGATGCCAGACACCTGTTCCCCGTTCCTCTGTTCTGGGGAAACCCTGACTGCAGAGCAGGTGCTGAATCCCGGTCCGTGTGGGACTGGCTGGAGGAAGGGCTTCTCCTCTCTGGAAGACATTCTTGGTGGTTATTGACCAAGCCATTAACATGCTGATTCGTTAAGAAGATGTTAATGCACTGGTCCCCCTGTGACTCGGGGAATGTCTACGTTGGAGCTGGCAGATGTAATTTCCAGTTTGAGGAGACATAATGGCGCTAGCTCTGATTGAGAGAGATTGCTAAACACTGACGCGTAGCCATGGTGGTGCAGGTGGTGGGATGGGCGAGCCGTCGCAAGCATGCACCCGTCTGAGGCCCTAGGTATGTGCCCGGGTGGCTAGCCCAACCCTCTGTTTGCGCCGCTGAGACGACACTTCTATTTTTAGTGCTCTAGCCCGCTCAGAGTTAGCCCAGAGATGTTTAAATTATACCTCCAGCTCCAGTGTAGACGTACCATGAGCAGTCCCCTTTGGGTTTTCTTCTCTTGAATGCCCCTGGTATTTTCCCCATATGCCTGTGGGTAGATCCAGTCTCATCAATTCAAAGCAAAGATGTTTCAGGTGTAAATCGCAGAAGTGTAGGTTGGAAGGGACCTCGAGAAATCATCAAGTCCAGCCCCTTTGCTCTGTGGCAGGGCCATGTAAACCTACCCTATCCCTGACAGGTGTTTGTCCCACCTGTTCTTATAAGGATGCTGCAACCTCCCTTAGAAGCCTATTCCAGTGCTTAACTACCCTGAGTTAGAAAGTTTTTCCTAGTATCTAATCTAAATCTCCCTTGCTGCAGATTAAGCCCATTGCTTCTTGTGCTACCTTCAGTGGACAGCAGAGAACAAAAGATCACCCCCCCCCCCCCTTTATAACAGCCCTTAAAATATTTGAAGACTGTTCTCAGGTCTTTGCTCAGTCTTCTTTCCCCAAGACTAAACATGCCCAGGCTTTTTAGCCCTTCCTCATAGGTCAGGTTTTCTAAACCTTTTATCATTTTGTTGCTCTCCTCTGAACTCTCTCCAACGTGTCCACATCCTTCCTAAAGTGTGGTGCCCAGTATTGGACATGGTACTCCAGCTGAGGCCTCACCAGTGCTGAGTAGAGCCAGACAATTACCGCCCAGATCTTATGTAAGACACTCTTGTTAACACACCTCTGAATAGCAGCCTTTTTTAAGCTGCATCACATTGTTGACTCATGTTCAATTTGTGATCCATTATAACCCCCAGATCATAGAATCATAGAATCATAGAATATCAGGGTTGGAAGGGACCTCAGGAGGTCATCTAGTCCAACCCCCTGCTCAAAGCAGGACCTAATCCCAACTAAATCATCCCAGCCAGGGCTTTGTCAAGCCTGACCTTAAAAACCTCTAAGGAAGGAGATTCCACCACCTCCCTAGGTAACCCATTCCAGTGCTTCACCACCCTCCTAGTGANTATAGGGACAGTCCCGATATTTGGGGGCTTTTTTTTTATATGGGCCCCTATTACCCACCACCCCCATCCCGATTTTTCACACTTGCTGTCTGGTCACCCTATTCAAAGTGCTTGAAACACCTCCCATCTTGGTGTCATCTGCCAGTTTTGTAAGCATACTCTCCACTCCATTATCCACATCATTACTGAAAATAATGGCTAATACTGGAGCAAGGACTGACTCCTGCAGGGCCCCACTAGATATGTCCTCCCAGTTGACAGCAAACCATTGATAGCTACTCTTTGAGTACGGCCTTTCAACCAGTTTTGCGCCCACCTTAGAGTTATTTCATCTAGACCATATTTCCCTAGTTTGCTTATGAGAATGTCATGTCGGATTGTGTCAATGGCCTTGGTCAAATCAAGATATATCATGTCTATTGCTTTCCCCCATTCTTTATGGCAGTAAACTTGTCAAAGGAGGAAATTAAGTTGGTTTGGCACGATTTGTTCTTGACAAATCCCTGCTGGCTGTTCCTTGTAACCGTATTATCCTCCAGGTGCTTACAAACTGATGGTTTAATAATTTATTCCAGTATTTTTCCAGGTATTGAATTAGGCTGATTAATCTATAATTCCCCAGATCCTCTTTGTTCCTCTTTTTAAAGACAGGTGCTGTGTTTGCCCTTCTCCAGGCCTCTGGGACCTCACCCGTCCTCCAGGAGTTCTCAGAGATAATTGCTAACGGTTCCAAGGTTGCTTCAGCTAGTTCCTTACGTACCCTAGGATGAATTTCATCAGACCCTGCCAACCTGAATACATCTAACTTACATAAATATTCTTTAACCTGTTCTTTTCCTATTTTGACTTGCATTCCTTCCCCCTTGTTCAGATTGTGTTGAGTATCTGGTCTCCATTAACCTTTTTTTGTGAAGACTGAAGCAAAATAAGCGGAAAAGGGGGAGGGATAGCTCAGTGGTTTCAGCATTGGCCTGCTAAACCCAGCATTGTGAGTTCAATCCTTGAAAGGGCCATTTATGGATCTGGGGCAAAAATCTGTCTGGGAATTGGTCCTGCTTTGAGCAGCGGGTTGGCTAGATACCTCCTGAGGTCCCTTCCAACCCTGATATTCTATGATGTTATCAGTTATTAGCTCTCCTTCCCCACTAAGTAGAGGACCTGCACTTTCCTTCATTTTTCTCTTGCTCCTAATGTATTTAAAGAACCTCTTTTTATTGCCTTTTATGTCCCTTGCTAGGTGCATTTTGTGCCTTAGCCTTTCTGATTTTGTCTCTACATGCTCGTGCTATTCTTTTGTACGCTTCTCTAGCAATTGGTCCATGTCTACACGTTTTATAGGCTTCCTTTTTGATTTTCAGGTCATTAAAGAGCTTCTGACGGAGCCAAATTGGCCTCTGACTATTCTTCCTAGCTTTCCTTCTCATTGGGATAGCTTGCAGTTGTGCCTTTAACACTGTCTCCTTAAGGAACTGCCAGCGCTCCTCACGCCTTTATCCATTAGATTTTCTTCTCATGGGAACCTTACCTACCAGTTCTGAGTCTGTTAAAAGGAACTGGTGCTTCCTTTCCCGGGGGCTGGGTGGGTGTTAGGGCTGATGGGATCACCGAAGGCATGAGGAAGGCCTCAGAAGCAGAGCTGGGTCTGATCCAAACCCTCAACTGAGTTCTTCAAGAAAGTTTGGATCTGGATCTGAAAGTCACAGTTGGCCCCTGTCTCTCTCATGAGCCAAATCA
The DNA here is from genome assembly GCA_003942145.1 of Platysternon megacephalum. Classification (NCBI taxonomy): domain Eukaryota; kingdom Metazoa; phylum Chordata; order Testudines; family Platysternidae; genus Platysternon; species Platysternon megacephalum. The sequence continues at coordinate 384,934 of QXTE01000205.1, read as the reverse complement.
GAACCTCAGACCTAACCCTCTGTGACCTCAGGGGAAGACAGAGTCTAAATTGCGTGAGATATTAGCGGGAGGTGTGTGGGAGATGAGAGGAGGCCACCTGTGCTGTGGGTAGATTAAAGTTCTGTCTCCACAGGCTGTGAATCCAGCACTGCACCTTCACCCCAAATTCAGACAGAGGAGGCTGGGGGTAGGGGATTGAGGTGGCATTTCACAGAACATTCTTGCCCTTAAAGGGGCCTGAATTATTTCTGTAGGCCCATAAAGCGCCCTACCCTGAATAGTGTACCAGCGGGGATGGCCTGGCAGGCAGGGGCAGCAGGTTTGTAGAAATTTTGGTGGTCCCCAGAACTCCCCCTCCCCCACAAACTCCCCTTGCACTGGCCTAAGGCTCTGGGAGGGCGTTTGGGTGGGGGAGTGGGTCTGGGGCTCTAGGCTGGGGCAGGGGATTGGGGTGCAGGAGGGGTGCAGGGTGCAGGCTCTGAGAGGGAGTTTGGGTGCAGGGGGTGTGAGGGGTCGGGCTCTGGGCGGGAGTTTGGTGGGGGAGGGGGTCTGGGGTGCAGGCTCTGGGACGTAGTTTGGGTGGGGGAGAGGGTCTGGGCTGGGGCAGGGNGTGGTGGTCCCCAGAACTCCCCCTCCCCCGCAAACTCCCCTTGCACTGGCCTAAGGCTCTGGGAGGGCATTTGGGTGGGGGAGTGGGTCTGGGACTCTAGGCTGGGACAGGGGATTGGGGTGCAGGAGGGGTGCAGGCTATGAGAGGGAGTTTGGGTGCAGGGGGTGTGAGGGGTCAGGCTCTGGGAGGGAGTTTGGTGGGGGAGGGGTTCTGGGGTGCAGGCTCTGGGACGTAGTTTGGGTGGGGGAGAGGGTCTGGGCTGGGGCAGGGGGTGCAGGAGGGGGTGGGGTGCAGGCTTTGGGAGGGGGTTTGTGTGCTGGGTGCAGGCTCTGGGCTGGGGCAGGGGTGTGGGGTGTGGGAGCGGGTGCGGGGGTCGGGTTCTGGGAGGGGGTTTGTGTGCTGCGTGCAGGCTCTGGGCTGGGGCAGGGGGTGGGGGTGCAGGAGTGGGTGGGGTGCAGGCTCTGGGAGGGAGTTTGGGGGGTGAGAGGGCGCTGGGGGTGCAGGAGGAAATTTGGGGGCCGGAGGGTGTGTGTGGGGAGGGGGTGTGGGTGCAGGCTCTGGAAGTGGATGGGGGGTTTGGTGTTACCTGGGGCACCCCCTCCGGCAGCGGCTCCTAGGCAGGGCAGGCCGGGGGGGGTCTCCGCGCACTGCTGTCCCCAGGCACCGCCCCCGTTGGCCACAGGGGCATTCAGGGCGGGGGCAGCGCGCAGCGGCACAGCCCCCCCCCCCCCCGACACGGGCTGCAAGGACGTGCTGGCAGCCACATGGAACGAGCACGCAGGAAGCCGCTCAGCCCCGCTGCGCTGCCGATTGGCGGCAGGAGCCCCCGGGCTGTTTTGGGGCCGGGGGACGTGCGGAGGGCGCGGGGGGCAGGCGGGAAATGCTGGAGCCGGGCCCCTGGGCCAGGACTATTCCTGGTGCCCGGGCACCACAGGCCCATAGAACTCAGCGCCCAGGCCTGCAGGTTAGGGTAAATTGTGAGGGCTGTGATTCCCCCTCCCGCCCCATCCCTGTGAGCTCTTGAATCTTCATCTGTCTAACCCTACTGGGGTAGTGCGAGTTCGGGGCCTGGCTGTTACTCCTAGGAAATGGCGGGGGGGGGGGCAGAATGCCTGGAATTGGCCGTGGGCGGGCGCGGATGTTGCCAGCCCATTTCTCCCTATGCAGCACCCTGCGTCTGCGTCACCAGGGGCTTTGCAGCACACTGTCGACCCGCCAGGATTCTGGGATCATGATCTCAAATCGTGAAAGCCCTCTGATCAGAACAGGCCTTCCTCAGGCCTGGCCGAAGCCTCACACTCTTGCTGGTACCTGTAAATGTGTGGCCGCCTCTCAAGTGCCCCCGTGCGGCAGTCCTGAAAGTGGCCCCTTGCCTCAGTTTCCCTCTTAGGTCCACAGTGACTCCATGGAATCTTGCCCTCTTGTCCAACAACAGTTTATTAACAAACATTATGCAGTTAGTCCATAACAAAAGTCCCAAAATAGAGTCCCTCTGACCCCACTGCAAATAGTCCTTAAAATCGCATATCATCTTGGGCATTAACATAACACATACCCCATTCCAGCATCTTCCACCGCACCCAGACTGTGTTAGTCCTCCTCGGTCCTTCTGCCAGGACAGCCCCCCAGCCTTTCCTCCTGGGGTGCACTCCCGCTCTGCCTGGTGGGAACCCCCACAGCCCTTTGCTAGGAGCATCTTCCTGTCACTGTTCCTCCCGCTCCAGCAAGGAGACATCAGCGGGTCGGCCCCTGTCCTGCTCCCCCTTCCTTCGGCCGTCTTTGACCATTGGCTCTGACTCTCCAGCTGAGAGCCTGCAGCCAACTCCCTCAGCTTCTGCTGCTGCTTTCAGCCGTCTCCAGCCCTGCCTCTCTGGCGGGGGGACCCAGCAAACTCCTCCGGCAGCTCCCCTGCCATCAGCCTTCTCCCAGGAACCACCACCACCATCAACCCTCTGCCTTTCCCTCTCCCCATCCAACTGGCTGACTCATTGAATGGGCCTGTTACAGTGACGTCCACCACAGTTTAAACCAAAGCTGCTGCTTATGTCTAACCCTCCCTATCTCGCCCTTCCTTAGATCTTTTCTAAGCCGCTTGGCACCGTCTCACTTTCTTTAGCAGCTTTCTAACTTCTAAGAGGCTTAATAGTCCGAGAGATTGCGGGGGTTTCGCTCTCCCTCACACAGCCCTGGGCCATAAGGAGTTTATTTTATTAAGCTGATTCCAGTTGATTGGGAGGAGCATGGGGTGGAGTGGCGAAGGAGTCAGAGGAGGGGGAGTGGTCCCTTGCCCTGGCTTTTGCAATGTTGTTTGTTAAGATCACAAGCCTTATGAGTGACCGAGTTCCCTGGAAACACTTCTCAGGGAACAGGGGAGAGAAATGATAAGGAGGCCATCGGAATTGCTGCCCCTTCGGCCCTGCTCTTTGGACACTGCTCGTTCCTCATTTCTCTCTCCCTGCATGGACAACTGGATTTTGCTTAATTAAGTTTCTGTCCTGTCCCCTATATACTCCCCCCCCCCCCCCCCCCCCCCCCCCCCCCCCCCCCCCANACTGATAATTTGACAGGAGGATGAGAAAAACAGAAAGACCAACGTTTCCGTAACAGAAAGACGTCGGAGGCTGACAGAGCCCCCGTGGAGAGTTTTCATAGTGGAATTACTGAATTCATTCATCCTGATACCCTGACCCCTCTTTATGGCTTTTTGGGTGACCCTGTTAGCACTGCTGCCCTCCACCGTGCGGGCTTCTTTAAAGGAGAGTGTGAGGTGGGTGAGGCTGGGGAAAGGGACTGAGGGGAGCGGGAAAGAGATGGAGAGTGGCAGAGGATATTTTCCTGTGGCAGCTGTTTCCTTCAGTTTGAAAACTGAAGAGAGGGATGTGGGAGAGAAGGAACGTGAGGGAGGGTAAGAAGGTGAGTAGGGAAGAGAGATGGAGGGAGGAAGCGTAGGGAACTAAAACACAATTTTAAAAGAAACATACTGCAGGATTTTTTTTTCATCCCTCCAAGTTGTGTTTTGGGATGGGGGAATGGGATGAGAGATTGTTAATTGAGCACCCAGAGGTTTTGAAATGCCAGTGTCCAGTTTGTCATGAAAAAACAGCAGAAGAAAATGTCTGGGTGTTGGAATAGGAACAGCTTCTGAGAGCTGAGACCAGCAGAACCTTTCCCCGGGCTGGTTCTTTTGATCTCAAATCACCCACCTGGTAGTGACCCAGATAAAGCCAATTCCGCCCCCTAGTCCATCAGGCTGGAGCAGTCTTCTCTGTTCCATGCTGGCAAATCACTTCTTGATCCTCCCCGTCAAACCCCCCCCCCCCCTTCGTTGTGGAGTTTGGGAGGGAGATGCTAGGGGAAACTCTGTTACCTCTACTTCTAAAGGGGCTAGATGACTGTTGAAGGACCAGCAGACTGATCAGCTGTACCTGGATTTTGGGGTGCAGCAAATTTCCCTGTTTAATAATGCAGCCTCCCCCTTTCTTCCTCCCCCATCCCCCCGTTCCTTTTTCTCCCTAAGAAAAAGCCATGGGGTTGGATACAAGTAGCGTGAAATTCAGTGCTGCAAGAACCTTCCCAATTGGGGTTTAATAAACAACCCATAACTCGAGTGGCTGGTTTTACAAGCATCCAATAACTCCAGCAAACCATAATATATCACTGGCTGTTCGGAGCGGCGTCCTGTGACCTCTCACTGGGCTTGAGTTGCAGACCTCCCATTTCCGAAGCCCGAAGTACTCCCTGGGCCATACTTCTACTGGTGGCCGACTGTACAAATACCCTAAAATTGTGGCGTCCATGGCGCCTTTCAGTAAAGCTCTGATTGGTTGGGTTGATGAATGAACCCAAGGTTGTGGCCGTGATTGGGCCTGGCTGATTATACTGAGGTGTGGTATTGCAGGGTCAGCTGTCCTCTGCAACTGTGGGGGAAATGCTGCCTGCTTTCTGCCTGCATTTGTGTCTCAGTTCTGAGTTCGAGGTTCTCCAGACGTGTGCTGGTTGAAAGTCTCCAGTTCTGAGGCAACCTTCCTTTTAATATACACCCAAGTGCCCGGAGTCGGCTGTGTTCCATGGGGGTTCCCCCTCTTTGCCTGATACAGAACATCCCTCCTGCTGATTTTGGCCTTGTACAGAAGCTTTCAGAAACATTGGTGGGTCTCTAGCTTGTCCAGAGAACCGGGCAGGGCTCCCTGTGGTGTGGAGCAAGCCCAAAGGTGCTGGGCAAAATTCCCTTGCGACAGGTCCTGCGGGACTTGCTGGGTTAGGAAGCAGGGATACGCGCTGTATACGGTGTGGAGTGAGCCATACTGGTGTAATGATGAAATTGACAATTCATTTTGGATCATAAAACATTTGATCTTCCTTGCTCCCGCCCCTCCCTGATCAGCCAATCAAAAGTACTTAAAACTCTGGGATGTTTGTTTGGTGCATCTTCACTGGCTGTTGAGGAGTTGATGGACATTTCTTGTAGCAGGGGTGTTATCTTTTTTATGTTAAGTGTATATAAAAGAGACAAAATCTGAGAAAAATACTGACTTATGATAGTGAATCCATAGTGCTTCATGTAGGAACATATAACAGGAAGGGGTTAGACTAGATGACCCTTTGGGGGTAGACTAGATGGCCCTTGCAGTCCTTTCTAACCCTATGATTCTATGGTGAGCGTGTCTCACATTTGTGGCAAGGGGGTGAGAAACACTGAGCAAACTCTTCTTATGCTGCACAAGACAAGTCTTTTCTACCTGAAGATATTACCAGACTGGAGGGAGTTTAGAGAAGAAAAAGAGTGATCCAGGAGGTGGGGAAGATTAAAAGAGCTCAGTGTGTACAGCTTGGCAAAGTGACTACTAATGCAGGGCACAGTTGTTTACCTGAAAGGTGCAAGACCCTAAAAAGGATGGAGATTGTGTAGGGTTGCGGCAATGGGATATAATTAGGAGTGATGGGCTGGAATTAAGAGGAAGAAAACGTAGGCTTAATCTGAGGGCAATCTCCCTGGCTGCTGAGATGTCTAACACTGATGTGGCCTCCCATGTGGTGAAAGCGTCATCTCTGGAGACATTGTAAAACCAGACCGGACAAAGTACTGGAAAATTTGTTGAGGAGAACAATTCTGCACTAGCTCGAGCATGGATTTACTGGCAGGTCGGCTTTTGTCTCTAACCTTTACGATTATGTGATACCTTGACTAAGTTTACAAAAAGGTCATTCCCCGCTTTTAAAAATGAGTGATTCCAGGTTAGACATGGATCCCAGATGGAGACAGATTTCTGCCTTGTCAGGCAGAGGTGCCTTGCGTTGGAATTCCGAACTCTGGGCCAGATTTCCACCTCTACAACATTTTGAAAAGATCATTCCTTCTCTTCTTCCTTCCTTGAGATCCGTCCAGGTATGTCATACTCAAAGCCAGGTATCTTAAAACATTCATGCCTGTGTTTAAGGAAGAGTGGTAGATAAGTTGATCCAAGGCTGTCCTTTTGGGGGAGCCTATAATTAGCAATTAAAGCATAAAAAATAGTTCCAACCAGTGACTCCTAAATAAATGCTTGTCACTGCTGATCAGAGTTGGTTTATTTCCATGAGTGTTTTCCTCAGCCTTTTTTTTTTTTTTTTATAACTTACGGCTCTGTAAATGCTCGGCAGCTGTTAATATGATTCTGTCGATACGTTTCCCATGGTGATTTGGCTATATTTGGCGAACGTGTGAAGAAATCACTCACTGGTTGGAAGGAGGCAAGACAAGCTGTCGATATCTAGGGAGAAATGCTAATAACCCTGCTGACAGATCATTCCTGGGAATCTCAAAGGGTTAAAAAAAAAAGAAAAGAAAAAAGAAAAGAGAAAAGGCAGTACTTCCTAGAGACAGGGCCCTGGCAGCCTGAAGGTGACTCATCAGGAGCTACAGACACCAGCTGTCATCTCCCACTCCTGTGCTTAACCACCTCATTTTAAAAAGTACTTTGTTCTTATGCAAACAGACCTAGATTTGTTTGTTTTGAATTATTTACCAGTGAGAAGAACCTCCTGTATCCATCTTCATTCAGAAATACACCGCTACCTCAATATAACGCCACCTGATAGAACACGAATTCGGATATAACGCGGTAAAGCAGTGCTCCGGGGGGGCGGGGCTGCGCACTCCGGCGGATCAAAGCAAGTTCAATATAACGCGGTTTCACCTCTAACGCGGTAAGATTTTTTGGCTCCTGAGGACAGCGTTCTGTCGAGGTAGAGGTGTAGGTGGACTCATGGAGTTCTGCTGCGATACTTCCACAAACACATAAGCAAATTCTGCTCTTTTACACCAGTGTAAACTGAGAATAACTCCGGAGAAGCCAGGTAAGTGACTTCGGATTTGCACCCATGTAAATGAGAGCAGAATTTGGCCACACGCATACATGAACATGCATGTTAGTATCATGTTCCAACTTGTGACTCTCTACCACATTATGTATATACCTGCTTACATATACTGTGGGTGAAAGCACCCCTGTACTTCTGACTCCCTGCTACTCTTATTCCCACATGGCATGCATGCTCACACCATGCCAGGAACTGTGTATATGTACAAACTCACTCCTCACTCCCCGTATCCCTTTCTTAACAGTATTAACCCCTTTTAGACTCCAGGGGATGTGTTTTTGTTAATTATTAAATCAAAGGAAAAATTCAGCCTGGCAGTTTTTCATTCTGTTCTTTGCACGTGTGTAACTTCTGTTGACATCCAGAGCTCTGTGGTAGTTTGCAGTCCCTCACAACCTGATCCTGCAGCCACGGAAGTAAATGCTAAGACTCTCATTGACTTCAGTGGGCATTAGATTAGGCCAGAGGTAGTCAATAGACAAACCGCCAAATCCAGACCGCCAGAGGCTTTTGAACGGACCCCGAAATCTTTTCATTTACTTATTATTATCATTATTGTTGTTACTTTTTTATATTATTTTCTCTCGAGTCTGGACCTTGACTATACCTCGAGCAAGAAATTTGGACCGTGACAAAAAATAATTGACTAGCCCTGGATTAGGCCCTAGATGCATAGTTGGTCCACTGTGGGGTTGTGACAGACAAATAGTACCCCACGGTTATTGTTACCAGAGTAATAGATCTATCTGTCCTAGGTATTTCTAGGCTTCCCAGCATCACTGTAATATGCACATCTCAGTTACCTACTGGGCACATTGGGCGTGGCCCAATAACTTGCCCTTTCTCTTCTCTTTATGGTCCGATGTCAGAGAGCACAGTTGTCAACATACTTAAAATCATTTATATTTGCGCTTTAACTCCTCCTTCTCCTCTTGGCTGTGCTATGGGGTAATGTGACTTGACTCCAGTATCTGTATTACCAGCTAATTATAGGTAATTTATAATTTGTCTGCTCTTTATTTGTTACCAGACAATCCCATGGATTGTAAATAAATGAGCTCGCCTTCCAAACAGCCTGGATGCAGAGAGCGATGAGGCTGACTGGTGCAAGTCGCACATTTATACAAATTCCTGATGACAAAGAAAGATAATACCCTAAAAAAAGTCTTTAACTTGAAATGAACATAGTTCTGTAGACAGGTTTTCTTGCCTAGATTCGCTTCCAGATACACAGAACCACAAAGAGAGGATTCAAGATCATGGGAGGCTGAAAGATCAGTGTACTGTGTTTAAACATTTAGGGGCCAATTCTCATTTAAACTATAGCCCCTTTGCACCACTCTGGCAATGGAAATGGGCGTTAAAATGGGCTGAAACAGCCCAATTGAAAATGCCCTCTGTGCATAGGTCCCTCCCTGGCCAGTGTGGAGGTCCCAGCTGTAGCATTCCCGGGGCACTGCATTCCCGGGGCACTGCAGGAGTGTGGCCAGAGGGCACTGTACAGTGACTATTCTCTGCTTCCCATGGGGAACAGAGCACAACTTCAGAGCAACCTCAGGGCTGTTCATAGTTAAACTAGGGTCCTAACAGGCCACCGGCTGCCCCAGAGTACAAGGAACGCAAAGGCGTCTCAAAGCCCGCCCACATGTTCTGTTCCTGCCCCAGCACAGAGATTAACTTCAGCCTCCTTTGTGTGTGTGTGTGTCTCTGGGGGCCAGCTGTCTCCCTGTGTGGGTGTAGCTGTCGTTGACGGGTACAGGGAGTTATGGGAGCACAAGGAGAGTGAAAGTGAGTCCTTTATCGGAACCAATAATACCATCTCCCAAACTTCCTCCAGTTCTTCCACTCAGCAGAAACACTTCAAAAAAAAAAAAGATTTAAGCAAATGATGGTCTAACATCTAGCCGCCTGCAGGCTCGGTGAGGCCTTTCTGTCTCTCTCTAGGCCCCAGTCTTTGGGGCAGGGTCTTTGGGTGAAGTTTTGCTCACTTACAGAGGAGTCTAGGTTGGTGTCTACTCTTAAAATGCTACAGTGGCCCAGCTGCACCGCTGTAATGCTTCAGTGTAGAATCATAGAATATCAGGGTTGGAAGGGACCTCAGGAGGTATCTAGTCCAACCCCCTGCTCAAAGCAGAACCTAATCCNTGTACTGTGTTTAAACATTTAGGGGCCAATTCTCATTTAAACTATAGCCCCTTTGCACCACTCTGGCAATGGAAATGGGCGTTAAAATGGGCTGAAACAGCCCAATTGAAAATGCCCTCTGTGCATAGGTCCCTCCCTGGCCAGTGTGGAGGTCCCAGCTGTAGCATTCCCGGGGCACTGCATTCCCGGGGCACTGCAGGAGTGTGGCCAGAGGGCACTGTACAGTGACTATTCTCTGCTTCCCATGGGGAACAGAGCACAACTTCAGAGCAACCTCAGGGCTGTTCATAGTTAAACTAGGGTCCTAACAGGCCACCGGCTGCCCCAGAGTACAAGGAACGCAAAGGCGTCTCAAAGCCCGCCCACATGTTCTGTTCCTGCCCCAGCACNGACACTTGCTAAAGCGACAGGAAGGGTTCTCCCTTTGCGGTAGGTACTCCACCTGCCTGACGGGTGGTAGCTAAGTTGAAGGAAGAATTCTCCTGTCGGCCTAGCACTGGCTAAGCCGGGGGTTAGGTCGGCTTAACTGCATCGTGCCGGGTGTGGATTTTTCACATCCCTCAGAGAGGTAGCTACGCTGATGTAACTTTCCCGTGTAAACCAGCCCTTATATACCAGCAGCTGGTCGAAGGTGTAAATTGCACCAAGGGAGGCCAGGTCTACAGTAAACTGTTAGGTTGACCCAGCCACCTTGCTCAGCAGTGTGAAAAATTACATACCCCTGAGTTGTTAAGTCCCCTTTGTAGACAGAATTCTTCTGCTGACCTGGCTACTGCCTTCCAGGGAGGTGGATTAGCTACAGCGATGGGAGAACCCCTCCCATCACTGGTGAGTGTCTACACTGAAGCACTACAGTGGTTCAGTCGCAGCTGTGTGGCTGTAGCGGTTTAAGGGTAGACGGTCCCTTAGATTAATTTCGGAACCAGTCCTTCGTCTTCATTCTTGTCTGCAAAATGCCTACTGCACTGCTGATTTTCTTAAAATAATGTTTGCTTCAAATCAGGGTAACAATCTTTCATATTTACCCTAAAATTATATAGACATATAAACCCTGTCACAATATTTTAAATAAAACTGCCATGTGATCATTCTTAATATAAAATGAGACCTCTTCATTTTCACCTAACTGGTTAGCACCATGTTAACCCTATAGAACACATTGAGACAGAATAAACGCCTGCATGTTTCAGTAAATACCTAGAGAGGTGCTGTCTGAGCACAGAGCTGAGCGTGATGGATTCCTGAGTTATCTCACCTCTGACACGGACTCTCTTTGTGACCTTTGGTAGGTCATTTAATTTCTCTGTGGCTCAGTTTCTTCATCTGTAAAAGATCCCCATCACGTAATATCTGGATGCACATAAAACAACATAATAAAATACACACAATTCACTAACGTCCAAATAAAGCCATTGACTTCGGTGCAGCCAGGTATTGATCCTCAGGGAAGAGTTCATATCCTGGGTTAAGCTGTAAACATAACCCACGCCCTTTAACTCGGGCAAAAGCCTGAGCGCAGAGATCAGCCTCTCGCCATGTCCTGAGTGCCCACAGACTTGGGCTGCATCAATCCACTTGGCAGGACCCGAACATCAGACCTGGAGGCACCTGACATTCAGATCGAGGGCCTGTTAGCATGAGCATCCCAGCTGATCCCCACTCCTCCACGCTCATCAGCCTGGCGATGGATTTTCTCCCATTCTCAGCCGCATAGGAGGACGGGCCAGGCCTGTCAATCAGACAGGCTCCTCCCACCTGGGGGTCACTTTTCCTCAGAGCATAGTTTCAGAATAACGGTGTTTTTTCCCCTCGTGCTTTTGAATTCCCAACCGGGCCGTTTCCGTCTAACACGCCAGGCCGCCAGCGAGGGGCCTGGGAGAGGGTTCCTTGCTGTGCTCTCTGCGGCTGGCCCTCCCTGCCCCAGGCTGGCCCCCGTGGTGACGAAGCCTGCCATGAAGAGCCAGGCCTGGGAGCAGCAACGTCCAGCCCTTCCGTCTTCCACTCGCCCGAGGGAATTCCCAGATTGAACCCTGACACTGGAGATACCTTCTCTTGGGGCCCCAGCGAGTCCCCAACCCTCCTTCGCCTTTCCTCTGTGGGTGGGGCCAGCAGGGATCATTAATGGCTAGACTGCTGTCCCAGGGCCTGTCAGATCTCTCCTGATGGGCTTCAGGACTCTGACCAAATACCCACGACTTCTCCACCCCCATCTATGGCCCACAGCAAGATGCCAGAGCCCCTCTCAACTGTCTGGAGCCCCTCCACTGGATCCTTCTCTGGAAAAACAGGGACGTTCAAGCACCTGTCTACAAGAGATTCTCTGGAGGACCCTGATCTCTTAAATGGTAGCGCATGGAATTGGACACAGATCAGTATGCCCTCAGAGACCTAGAGAAACACCTCTCTTCCTAGGCCAAAAAAAGGTTCCATGTTAGATTCTGTGTTAGATTCTGTCTCTCTGATTACACTGAACAAAAAATAATATCAAAGAATCCAATCCTGGCAGTCCAGGAACCAAACGACAAGGGGAGACATTCACCCTGCTCTCCAGAGACGTCTAATTCAACATACATCAAAAAGAGAGCAGGAAAAGCGCTGCAAAAACCAGGAAATAAAGATCACGTTGAACTTCCTCTGAAGAAGTAAAGTTATTGGACTCCAGCCTAGAGGAACCAGAAGTGAGCAGCTTTATCCTACAGTTAAATGTGGCACCATGAAAGGTAAGGTCTGGCAGATTCTAGGTGTCCAGTTTGAACCAGATGAGGAGAGTCAGGAGCGGAAGCGTAGCAGGATCCAGTAAGTAAAGGGCTCTCAAGACTGGCTCTGTGCATTCCTGGAATTGAAGACAGCCTGTCATCCTTTCTGGTGGCTTCCTCCTGATGATGGACACTTCAGCTACAGGCTACATCAACCCAGAGGCCATGTCTCTCTTGAGCTGGGTGGAAAAGAACTGGGCCTTCATTTGGGTACTTCATGTCAAGGGAGAGCTTGACTCGACTTCAGATTGGCTGAGCAGACAAGATCAGCATCTAGCAGAGGGAGTGGGACCATTGATCCTGGAATTCAGACCTTCCATGGTAGGCTTCTTTGTAACAAAGAGGGAACGGTGGGGTCAGCTGTTTTTTCTTCAGACACAAAAATCAGGGAGCTCTGGCCTGGGGCTTCCTGTCTCAACCCTGACCTCCTCCTCCCCATCCCACCCAGAGCTCTATATGTTTTTTCTTCCTTTTTCTGTGCTGTCTCTCAGGCAGTCAGACAGGAGAAGATGCTCATAATCTCACTAGCCCCATCCTGATCACAGAAGCTCCAATTCTTTGACCTGATTACCATGGCCTCCCAACCTCCTCTCTGCCTACCGAATTGAAAGACCCAACAAGGGTTCGGTCCCTGAGCCACCGGGACTCAAGGAGACTGGCTTACTGCCTGGAAGTAAGAAGAGACTGCTACTGAAACGAGGCTATTCCTCTCCAGCAATAGGCTTTCTACCGACTCTCAGAAAAAATCCTCAACGTGTGAGTGCAAATGGAGTCGAGATGATTCAGGTATCCATATGGTGAGAAGAAAATAAAGACCAGGTCAGCCAAATTTGGTCATGTTTCCGAGTTTTTCCAAGGCAGATTAGCCTTTTGATTAAAAGACCACACACTTTGCGTACACATCTCACTCCCAGCAGCAGATGTTGCTGGGCTGAACACCACCAGAAGACTTTCCCTTTTGCTCTCATATACAGAGACTGGTACGGATTGGGACATGCAGTATCCTCTGGAAACCCACATGGATGTCCCAGTCTAAATGAATAGGGCAAAGTCATTGAGAAAAGCTTTTGCACAGCTTCTACCGTCAAAGGCAAAAGAGCACCAACATCTTCTCTAGTAAGATCTGTATAAAGGAAGAGCACAAGGCAGAAGGACAGGGTTCTCCTGCTTGAATAAAGGCTCATCAGACTGAGAATACAGGCACTTTGTGAGCAGAGAAGCCGTTCACTGCCTATGAGGAAATCTGCAAAGTGGAGTCTTGGTCTTCAATGGGTACAATCTCAGACATTACAGAGGGGACGTTCAGGTGGAAAAAGGTTCTTTGGCCACTGAGCCTATCGGAGAATTCAGGAGCAGTCAAGGATCCAAAAGCACTTGCATAACTGTGAAACCCCTTAACAAAGGATGGGAAAATCCCCTCCATAAGGGAGTAGACATGAATCTGTCAGTCCCACTACATGCTTTGCCCCATTGAGAAGCATCACCTCTATATTTGTTAGGCCTGAGCCTCAGCTAGATCCCTCTCATGAAGGATCCCCAATCTGGACCAGGCACTGGGAAAGGAGAAATCCTGCACTGTCTGGGTTCTTCGAAAAGGGTCAGAGCTGCAGGCCACCCGCAGAGCGATGGTACGGCAGCCAAACAGCCTCACTGTCTCCCATGAAGTTCTGCCGTGTCCATTGAACCGGAGGGAGGAGAGAATAGAAGCCTGAAAAAGGAGAGCCCTCTGGGATAATGAGTAACTGCTCCGTGCCATCTCTGAGGTCTCTCTAGGGTGAAAAAGTTTTAATCTGTCAAGTGGTCTTGTACCTTTTCCAGGGTCTGCAGTCAAGTCAACAGTTCCTCATGGGTTGTGGTATCAAAGGATGCTGACAGATCTAAAGGATCAGCATGATGCTTCATCCTTATCCACTGCCAAGAGGAAATAATCAGCCAGTGTGTACCCAATGCAGTCTCCATTCCTTACCTGACTGTCTAGGCCAGGGGTCGGCAACCTTTCAGAAGTGGTGTGCCAAGTCTTCATTTATTCACGCTAATTTAAGGTTTCGCGTGCCGGTAATACATTTTAACGTTTTTAGAAGGTCTCTTTCTATAAGTATTTAATATATAACTAAACTATTGTTGTATGTAAAGTAAATAATGTTTTTTAAATGTTTAAGAAGCTTCATTTAAAATGCAGAGCCAGGACAATGGCCAGGACCCAGGCAGTGTAAGTGCCACTGAAAATCAGCTCGCGTGCCGCCTTCGGTACCCGTGCCATAGGTTGCCTACCCCTGGTCTAGGCTCTTGTGCTGTGCATTGTTACAGTGGTACCTGGACACCCAGACCATAAGTAAGACTGAGAGGTTTAGGTCAGGTTTAAACAAAGGCCTCCAGCTTTCAGAGTCTGGGTTTAGTTTTTCTCCCCTCCCTTGCCTGTGTGGTCTCCTTTGGACCTCTCTTTCCATTTCTCTGCGTGTCAAGTTCTTGCTGTTTCACAGACACAGAATCTAGCGTGTCAGGTTAACTTTAAGAAACTGTGAAATAACAAGTCGGAGTCTGTGAGAGCCGAATGGCTCAGCAGCCCACTCAGAAGCTGTGCTGCTTTTCTGAACGGGTTTAGAAATTTAAAGGCAGGACCAGCAGTCAGTATCCCAGAAGTTTTTATTTGGTTTTAGGTCAGGACACAGGCATATGGTCAAATCAAAGACGAGGGGAGGCAGCTCACCAGAAAGAGGAGAATGAAGAGTGCGTCGAGTGGGGTTAAATCGTACAATTCGAGACCTGGGGTCGCACATGTCCATGAGTAATGACTTCGGCTCTGTCCCTGCCCTGGGAGCTGTGCAGGTGGGCCTGTCTGCCGCATGGAGGCTCATTGTGGCCGCCTGTACAGATGCGCCTGCATAATCAAGGCCTGTCCATTTCCAGACTGAGTCTGAGTGTGCCACCCTTTCCAAAGCAGCCAAATCCCGGCATTCACAAGTCCAGGACTCTGTGCCCGGGGACGTTGCAGTCCTTCATCCCTGCCGCACTGGCCTTTTAGCCACAGGGGAGGCCAGGAGAAGCCAGCATCCTGGCTTCAGGTAGCCGAGGAGAGCCAGAGACCTTGAAATTGCCACTTCAATGAACAGCTTATGGAGGGGATGGTAGGATGGAATAGCCTAATTTTGGCAATTAATTGATCTTTGATTATTGGCAGGTAAATATGCCCAATGGCCTGTGATGGGATGTTAGATGGGTGGGATCTGAGTTACTACAGAGAATTCTTTCCTGGGTGCTGGCTGGTGAGTCTTGCCCACATGCTCAGGGTTTAACTGATCGCCATATTTGGGGTCGGGAAGGAATTTTCCTCCAGGGCAGATTGGCAGAGGCCCTGGAGGTTTTTCGCCTTCCTCTGCAGCGTGGGGCACGGGTCACTTGCTGGAGGCTTCTCTGCACCTTGAGGTCTTTAAACCACGATTTGAGGACTTCAATAACTCGGGCATAGGTTAGGGGTTTGTTACAGGAGTGGGTGGGTGAGATTCTGTGGCCTGCGTTGTGCAGGAGGTCAGACTAGATGATCATAATGATCCCTTCTGACCTTAAAGTCTATGAGTCTGAGTCCTTGAGCTGTGGTGTGAGTGGGTCATCACTTGGAGGGAGGAGAAGGCTGCCAGACTTTTAAAGCATCACACGCTTGGTCTTCCAAAAGGGACAATTTTACGATGAAGCGCGGGAATAGAGTTCCCTTTAAACTCTTTTGGAAGGGTCCTTTTTGCTGAATAAAACCTAATACTGTGCACCTATGGATTGTGTGGCTACATGGTCGTTTGTACTCCTGCCAACGGGCCCCATGTGTTATACAGTCCCAGATGGGTGTACAAACACACTCCCTCAGACTGTACCCGAGCAGGGCGAGCACCCTGTCAATGGATAGCCTGGCTCTCTCTCTACTTCTCCCAGGGTCTTGTGTTGCCGACATGAGTTTTTATTGAAAGGGTGACTTGGGTGAGAAATCGTACTGATTTACAACTCAAATGGCCTTGTCTGCTTTAATCATGCTGGGTCAAATCTTGCCTCCCAGATGTGGGTACGCTAGGCTCGAATGGCAGCATAGTCAGTGCCGTTCCACTGGGCGGGGTGGGGGGTGGTCAGGGGACCCCGGTTGTACCACAAAGCACAGCTCTGCAGGGGGCTGCCTGTGCCCCAGTAGGGCATGGGGGTGAGCTAATGGGCACATGAGTATGTACATCCACTGGCCATACACCCCGCCCTGTGAGGAGGTGGAAGAGTCCAGCAGCTGTCGGGGCTATTAAACACCAAGACTGCAATAGCAGCAGCTCCGTGACCTTAGCTGGAGGATTCCTTGGCGCCCGGTGGCACGCACCAGGTTTTCTACCTTGAAAGCATCATCCTTCTCTCTTCCAGCCGTCCCTGAGTCCCTAAATCCTTCCCACCTGGGGTGCACTTGTGCAGTTATAGGGAGGGTGAGCTGGCCCTGGGATCCCTGCCACAGCTGCCTCTGCTCACCCTTTTGCCATGTTGGTTGATATCCTCATTGTTCTATTAGTGTTCCAGTGTTTTTAGCCATCACAATTTAAGTGCCCGTGCTTGAGAGCATCTCCAGATGTGTGCTGGTCGGAAGGCCTGCAATTCCATCCCCCAACATGTGGCACCTCCCGAGGCTGCGGTCCAGGGGAACAGGTGGGCAGCGGGGCAGGAAGCTCTACTTCTTCTCTTTCTCTTTCTCTAAAGAGGCCTGGAAAGTATAAATTCTATTGAGATTAAGTTATAATTTAAGGCAGTGAACATGTGCTCTGCTGGCGGCTATAAAGATTCAAATCATAAAGTTTTACAGTGGAACGGTTTCTGTAAAAGCATCATTAGAAAGTGGGAACTGTGCCTTTAATCCTTATGACATATGGGGCTGCCTGGTTTGTTTTGGTTTCAGTGGCATTTGGTGAGTGTGTGTCTTTGTAATTAAAGTCAGACCTTCCTCCTCCTCCTCCTTGCCCTTGTTATTCATGTTCCTTGAGAAGGGCTAGGGATGCATCAGAGCTTTCTCTTTTCATCCCTTCCCAGCCAGAGATTTGGAGCTTCTGTTGTGGGCTGTTATAATAACTTGATGTTTGCTTAATTTTTATTTTACATCTTCAACCCTGCCAGTTTCTTTGCTCCAGGCTTTGGGCACCTTCCTGCGTTTTGGGGCCTTTTCTTCCAAAAGTTCAGATTTCACTCAGATCGATGGAGAAGGGAACTCTTCTGTGTGTGCATGTTGTTGTCGTCTTAAGGGCAGCATTTGTATGGTGCACAAGGCATTGTATGCATGGGAGGGAGTGTCCCGCCCTGCTCTGGCAATGGCTGTTTCTCTCTTGAAACCAGAGATTGGGGAACTGTTAGGCATTTGCAACTGTGACTCTTGTAAATACCAAGCGGGATTGGGATTAGTGTGCACCATAGGGTATAGCAATGGGATGGAGTCAGGAGAAATTTAGGCTCAGATATAACTATGAGGAGCACATAATACATGCTTAAATATGATATTTAGAGCTGGAATAGTCAATAGGCGGACCGTGGGCCAAATCCGGACTTCCAGACGCTTTTGAATGGACCCTGAAATCTTTTTATGTACTTATTATTATCATTGCTGTTGTTGTTTTTATTATTTACTCTGGAGTCTGGACCTAGACTGTACCTTGACCAAGAACTCTGAACCCTGACAAAAAATAATTGACTACCCCTGAGAAATATGTTAACAATGTTGCTGTTTCAAATGTCATCTTTAGGTTTTAGTGTCTACACTCCATTAGGGTAAATGGACCAGTTCAGACCTCCCTGAGCTGCTATTTCAGGCTGTCCGTAGGCTCCGGAAGATGACACTGTTCTGGTTACACTTGGTTCAATTTTCAAAGTTCTCTGTGTAAAATGATGGGCTAGAAATTTATTTTTAATGTAAGCTAAGGGCCCATGGCAGGGGTCGGCAACCTTTCAGAAGTGGTGTGCCGAGTCTTCATTTAGTCACTCTCATTTAAGGTTTCGCGTGCCAGTCATACATTTTAACGTTTTTAGAAGGTCTCTTTCTATAAGTCTATAATATAGAACTAAACTATTGTTGTATGTAAAGTAAATAAGGTTTTTAAAATGTTTAAGAAGCTTCATTTCAAATGAAATTAAAATGCAGAGCCCCCCCGGACCGGTGGCCGGGACCCGGGCAGTGCGAGTGCCACTGAAAACCAGCTTGCATGCCGCCTTCGGCACCCGTGCCATAGGTTGCCTACCCCTGGCATATGGGATAATTCTGTGGCAAAGTCTGTCTGTGGAGTTCTCAGGGCCCTGACTGTAAGGAGGGGCTTAGTTCTGCTGAGTTCTCCTCTGCAACTTCATTGAAGTCGCTGGGTTTGCACGGGTGCCGTGCCACTGAGAACAGGATTTAGTCTAGTCGAGAACTGGTGAATTTCACAGCACTGAGTGTGAGTCCTGAGATCCAGTGAGCATGGTAGCTGATAGCTTGTGGTCAATCCCGAATAAATAATAAATCCCATAGCACGGGGAGTAGGGAATTCCATGACCATAATCCCAAGAATTACTATGGTGGAACAGAATTTTGTTCCCTCTAGTTGGGGGCAGGGGGCTGTGTTTGGCAGTGATCAGTGCCGTCTGCTGCTCCTAATGCACTTAGCCAGTTGTGTGATGCTGTATCCTGAAATGGAAGTGACTTCCCTGCCCTAGCTGGTGGCTGGCAAACCTGCCCTGAAGTATGGGCAATATTGAGTTACAGTGACTCTTGTGGCCACGTCACGTTCCTGGTTTCATATCCTCCCAGTGCAGAGACTGCAGATCAGCTTGTCTCAGCCTGGGCAGTGACAGTAACCCAGCATTATTGAACCTGTCCTTCTGGCTCTCCTGGGCAGTCACACATGCGTCTGGCTGGATTTGCAGGACTCAGCCATGGACAGCCCGGGCCCCACTTACTCAGAGGAACGGATCGATAGCAGAGGCGGGTGATAGATGAGGAGAGTTAGATGGATAATCTGCTGAATTTACATGACCCAGGGTGGTCCGGGGAAGGCTGCAGCTTTGCTGGGAGACTTTCAATAGGAGACAGAAGTCTCCTTAGTTTCCAGCTGCTGACTGCATTTTAAAAACATTGCAGAGTCTGTTTGGGTGGGTGGGGGGAACTCTGCCAGTTGTGAGACAGAAAATAAAAAGGCGTGTTTGCTGCCTCCAAGCCTATACTCCCCTCAAACTCCCTCTTCAGCAGCACAGAATAAACCAATTACTGACAGCGTTTAGCACAAAACTTCACCAATGGGCGGGTTATTCTATAATTTTCCATTGGATTGGTGTGATTTTTGTTTTGTTTCACTTTTGTTTAATCTTTCGCTGAAGCTTCTGGCGCTGGCCAGTGTCACAAAGAGGATACTGGGCTAGATGGACTTCAGGTGTGACCCAGTCCAGCAATTCTTATATTCCAAAGCGGTGACCTCCTTAGCAGGGCGGCCTCTCTCAGTGTTGCTTGCTCTGAGTTAGGTGTTTGTAACTATTTCTATGAAGTTCCAAGACACAGCAAGGTCAGATTCATTTCCAAATGTTGGTTTTGTAAAAAAAAAAAAAAAAAAAAAATGTTTACAAAACCCGAGAAGAGAGAAAATTCTGTAATTTAAAATAAATGCATAAATAAGTCCAATAGAAATCCACCTTTCTTTTTCTTGTTTTTTTTTTAAAATTTATTATTATTTTTTAAAGAACCCTTCCCTGAATCCCTACAATGTAAGGAATTCAAACACTACAGCCCTAACCCTCTGCAAAGTCAAATTGACTAGAAAGTGACTTGAAAGAAAGTGAAACCAACTAAATTATTTTCAGTGTCCAAACTGAGAAAAATGCAAACACCAAAAACATGCACCCCTCTCAGCCCACCCTTTCCCCCCCAAAACCCCAAACTCAGCAGCATTAGTAATGTAAAGAAACATAATTTTTCAAAAAATTGTCAGGTGCCGTAAACTCAGACATTACTAGGAACAGAGGTGAGGAGATTGATTTTTTTTTTTTTTTTAAACCAGACTGTGTCCCTTTAAGCCTGCCCTATATTCTATATTTTACTGACCGAGGCTTTGAGCTATACAGGTAGAACCTTGCATGAGAAGAATCCCAGTGGGGGTCTGTGCTGGCACAAGGATGCCCCCTTTCCCCCGTTGAGGGGATATTGTGAACTGCCCTAGCAGAAGTCACGGATTTACACATTTTCTGGCAATTCTAGTGCTGGTGGAGGAGCCCAAAGACTGCTGCTATGAGCAATCTCTGTGCAGGTGTGGAAGGGGGTTGACTTTTGCCAGTTTTTTGTAATGGATGTAATAAATACATGAATGATAGATAGTGTCCAGTGATTGGTCATTGTCTCAACTCTAGGCCATGCTGACAAGAAGGGCCCTGGGATATCCACATGCATCACATCTGATATTTTAAAGCCAGGCACAAAATTCTGTGTTCTACATTCATGTAAAATAACCCTTGACTTTAATGGAATTTTTGTTTTCTGCTTTAGGGCTGAGATGTCTCAGGATTTGGCCTTAAACCGGTATGATTGTCATATTGAGAAGTAAACAGCTGGACTCGCCTTAGGCAATGGTGTTGCTTAGAATAAAATCTCTGAGGCTGGGGTTTGGGTTTTTTTGTGGCATTCTGAAGAAGTGGAAAGGGTAGGGTCAGCATTAGGAAGCCCACGGTTGTTTGTTCTTCGGCTTCTATCTGTTTGCTGTGTCGTTGCAAATCTTTATAGCGTATAAGGTCTTGTCTACACACACACAACTTGTGCTGCTTTAACTACACTGGTATAGCAAAAGTGGGAAAGCCCGCCCCCCCGCCCCTCCCAACTATGGAGGCAGTTATACTGGTATAAAGATGCTTAAGATATGTATGGGAAGAACAATAAGCCATACAGCTATCAGGCACCTTTCTGTTTCAGTAACCTATCACCCTCTTAGCCAAAGTAGTTATACCAGTACAAAAATTATTTGTAGACTAGGCCTAGGTTTGAATCTGCTTCAGCGCTCCCTTTTTTTTTCCTTTCGGGGGAGGGGCGTGAAATGTCGGTGCCAGAACCCCTAAGAACCTATAACAACAAACTAATGTGTGAAGGGCAGCATTCAAATGAGCATGTGCGCTCAGGCACTCAAGAGCAGCCCTGTGAATGCAACCCAGTGTGGGCAGCCCTGTGCTCAGAAGAAACCCTGCAGTAACAAACCAGCAAGTGCAGGGAAGCATAACAGGAAACCGTACGGTGAGTCTGGCTTGCATAGGAAGAGAGACTGAAAAAATTGGGACTGTTACCTTACAAAGGAGACGAACAAGAGGGGACATGATAGCGGTTTGTAAAATAATGAATCACCGAGAGGAGATCACAAGAACAAGGAGACGCCCAATGAAATTGTACAGTGGCAAATTCAGAACAGATAAGAGGAAATATATTTTTTCGCTCAGTGGCTGATTAGACTGTGGAACTCATTGCCATGGTGTGTTGCTGAGGGCAAAAACGTAGCAAGATTTAAAGAAGAATTGGATGTTTATATGGATAACAAGAATATCCAGAGTTGCTATAGTTAATGCAAACAAAGAGTACTGGAAGGGATAAAAACTTCATGCTTCAGGGCTTAAACCAATCTCTGGTAGGGATTACAATGAGACCTTCACTGGGGGCAGATTATCTCATATCTGTTTTCTGGGGAGTTCTTATACCTTCCTCTGAAGCATCTCGTGCTGGCCACTGTCGGAGGCAGGATACAGGACTAGATGGACCATGGGTCTGACCATGCATGTGTAGTGGAGGAAAGGAAACGTGTAGATGGGCACAAGAGTTCAGTTTCCAGCTTCTGAGGGTGTGTGTGTGTGTGTGTACACATATACACATCTATGTATGTATAATTATAATATATAATTATACACACAGTGTGTGTAATACACGTACACATGTGCGCACACACACGACTATATATATAAGAAAATATATATGCCTGAATGGAGTCCTTTTTACAGTTATGGTTCATTAATAGGCACAATACGGGGCAAAGTTCCCTTCACTTTCTACTTCCTGACATTTCAGGGAGAAAGATGCCCTCACATAGCCTCAGTAAAATATCTGAGTGAATAATTTAAAGGGAAAAAACCCTTGTATTGCTCCAGTTAAGGATTCATCCTGCCTAGCCATAGCAGTAAAGCTCCTGTCCCTCTCTCTTGCTGTCAGAGCTGCAGCACCCTTCATGCTCTGTGTTTTAATTCTAGTCTCTAATCTCAGCGGCTCCTGTGATAAATTAATTGTAATGATAGAGGCCCCAGTTACGAGGTCTGCACCGTTTGCTTGTAATCTGAGCGACAGGTTTAGGGCCTGCTTTATTTAAGATGCGAGGGTAATTACATGGGAGTTAGCATATGCAGGCAGGGAGATATGATTCATTCTCTCAGCGACGGCCATGACACAGCTGTTTGTCGGATAAAATAGAGGAACCGTGTTGTTACAAAATGTTCCCCTTATTATACCTCATTAAAAACAAGGCTGCGATAAGTCAGACCTGGCAATGAATAAAATGTATTGCCCCCTGTAAAAGCTGATAGGAGAGAAAGGGGGTCTCCAAAGCAGCCGTGGGTCATTTATTTATTTTTTGGCCGCTCGCACTCTTTCTTCTCTTCTCTTCTCTTCGTTCTCGGTGTTTCTTTGTCTCTCCAGCCACAGGGAGAGAGAAGAAAAATGTTTTCCCTTTTCTTTTTTTTGAACCTGCTGTTGCCCTCCCCCTCTTGGAGTGATAAGAGATAACACAGAGTGTAGCCAATAGCAATTAGCAAAGCCTTTCCCAGAGAACAAACGGAGAGATTTGTTCTCCTCAGCCTAACACAAGTTGTTCCTCTTCACCTTTCCTGAACGCAACAGGGGCAGAAAAATCTGAAGATCATCGAGGGAGCCAGTGGGCCCAGTTCCTTCAAAGTCAGGTTATTAAAAAAAAATCCAAAATAATATGAAAACATTTCTTTCTGGAGAGAAAAATCTATTTTTCTTTTTTTGTTGTAAATAACTGTAACAGTTTAAGTTGGTTCCCCTTTCCACCCCACCCTCCCCTCTTTTCTCTTCTTCCTCCTCTGGAAGTAAACAGTGAAAGTTTAAACACTAAAAGCAAAAAGCTGGGGAAAAAAGCAAGCAACTTCTGAGAATCAGATCAGGGCAAGATGTCGAGAAAGGGGCTCTCTGAACTGGCTTGCTGGAGCAGATACATAAATCCGTCGTCTCTGAGAGCGCTTGGGCGCCGAAGTTCAAAGGATGGCTTTGGCTCTTTCGCTAGTTGTTTTTTTTCCCTTTTACACACACTTTAAGCTGTCAGACTTTGTGGGCTATAAGCGCTTGGTTTATTTATTTATTTATTATTTTGGAGCCTAAGGATACAGCGTTGACTTTTATTTTAACCTTTTTTTTTTTTAATTTGAGAGGAGATGGAATAGATTTGAAAGAATAACAGTATCATCTCTTGGATTTCCCTCAGGGGTACCAGTGAGGGTGGAAGTCAGCCGCCAAATTGAGCAAAACCAGGGGTTTGCAACTATGGCTTTTTAAAGCTGTTCACACTGGAGGGCTTAGGTGAATCCAAATAGTTGGTTTTTTTAAAGGAAAAACAAGAATCCGATCAGCTCGGTCTCACCCACCCATTTCCTATCCTGACCTTTGGCATATGGAGCTAGACTTCTGATTTTTTCACAGCAGTGGAGAATACACCTAAGAATTAGTAAGATTGGCTATATATATAGAGAGAGATATTTATAGATTGGCTAGATATTTTTAAATTCAGCTGTTAAGATCTGATTTATAAAAGGACCAAAACCTTTCTTTTCTCCCCATGAATGTTTAAGCCATAATCTACTCAATGCTGCAGCATTGAGTAGTTGACTAACCAGGGATTTTTTTTTTAAGTGTAAAATTAGGCCTGTCTGATATTTTGGAATATACTTTTCAGAAAACCATCCCAGTCCTGCTGCCATTTTCCACTGAGTCTAAGGGAAACTGTTTAAATGTTTGAGAATGAAACCATTTGGGGGGGAGGAGGTGTAAAAAAGAAGGCAGTAATGCCTAGTAGTCAGAGAGGGGGACTGGATGTAAAGACTTCTGGGTTCTGTTGGACGGGAGACCGACCACTGTGGATTATCCTAGAGAGGCAGTACCCCAGCTCTCTGAAAGGGAGACCCCCTGTGTTAGTGGTATAGAAATGTCCAACCAAGGTGAAGCTGTACTGGAAAAATCTGTTAGTCTTTAAGGTGCCACCAGACTCCTCGTTGTTCTTGTGGATACAGACTAACACGGCGACCCCCTGATACTGTACTGGAAAAGCGAGAGGCTGGATTCTGCTCCATGGTTCATGTGCGTACGGGAAGATCAGAAACTGGATCTCAGATCTTCTATATTGACAATGACAGGGAGTAAGCTCTGAGCCGTTGTAACGGGAGATACTAACAAAAAGGTAGGCTGGGTAAAACACGACCTTGACTCGGCAGGGTGTTTGTCTGAGTGTATTCAAGAAGGGTGCTCCTGAAGGCTCCGCGGGGCAGCCTTCCATCGGTTCACCAAGGGGGGAAAGTCTGATCTTGTTGGTCACCCCTAGGAGGCTTAACTTACAGGGAATACATATGATCCTGAATTACAATATGCTGAAGAATATGAGAGACTTTAGTCAGCATGTGGCCACCTGTGACTCTCGGGGACACGACTTAGTCTCCTAGTACTTCACTGAGGAAGATGGAGGCATAGAAGACTAGCCCCGTGTAAGTTCGCAGAAGCAATCAGGCAGAGGAATAGCAGACCAAGACTGCATTATGGAAATCCATGTAAGGCTAACGCGCTGGGCCCTAGTAGAGGGTGTGTGGCCCCTAGGGAGCAGAATGCTCGCCAACCTTCGATGCGACCCCTGGGGGCCCCGTAAGAAAGACTACAATTGGTTGAATACAAACATACACGCTATCGTTAAATGCAAAGTGGACACATTTGCCAAGCGGCGACTGAGAACTATAAAGTTCAGTTATTGGCGTGTCGGCTCCAAATGCTGGTGGGCCGTGAAAAAATACAGACTTGAAAGTAAACCAGCGGCGTGGCAGGGCAGAGAGGCCCGCTGACATACCTACTGCAATGTGGAAGTTGCCAGTGGTGGCTTGGAACTTCCCAAGCTCTGTGTCAACATGTCGGTGTTGGCAAATCCTGCTCTGCATGGGGAAGAGCAAGGTTTAAAAGGGGGGGGGGGACCTTGGGGGAGATATGTCAGGGGCAGCTGCTCTTTATGGGGAGCTAGGGCCCAGTCTGCCTGTGTCTGCCTTAAGAAGGCCCCACCTGGGGGTAATTGGCTTCCCCAGGTGGCTGACTGGTAAACGAGCAGTTGTAAACGATTAGTTTACTGATTAGTAAACGAGCCTAATAAAGGCTACCCAAACTCAGTTAGAGGGGGACTCCAAAGGGGGCCAGGAGACTCCTGTGGAGGGGAGCTCCCAGGAGAAGCTTGAGCCAGAGGGCTGAGGAGGGAGCCTAGAATATGAGCTCTCCGGAGAACCCAGTAGGACGGGGAGCCTGCTAGATGGAGGGCTGCAGTCAGCAGGCGTCCGAGAGAGCCTGGGTCTCAGCTGCTGTCCCTGGAGAAGAGTTGCAGCGGGAGAATCTCCCCTGGTTCCAATGAACGACGTTACTCTGGTCAAGAGGCCTAATCCCAGGGGCAGAGCCCGAAACGAAGAGGCCCCCCCCAGGGGAAGAGCCTGAGTAGAGATGAGCATTGGACTCAGGTGAGGGAGTTGGACTAAGATTGGCCTAGTCACCTCACGAGGACATGGGGGTGAAAGTTTTGTTTATGTTCTGTGTTGGCTCGTCTGTTACTGAAGGAGACGCTCTGCAAGGAGGCGCACAGGGTCAGACTGGAACGACGACAGACACCCACACAAGCAGGCCGCTCGCCTTCCTCTTCCTGCTTGGCGGCGCTGCGTAGTGGGCACGGAGCCATGTTGGCCTCAGAACCAGGGAGGTCCGACTCCTTGGCCTCTGCTTCAGCCACCAATCGAGTGGCCATTAGGTAGCTTATGAACTCTGAGCCATGGATCCTCTTTTTGTTCTGTTTGTACAGCGCCTGGTGCGATGGGGTCCGGGCCATGACTCGGGCTCTTAGGTGCTGCCGCGATACGTGTGGTGGCAACCACCCGTCTTGAAAGACAATGGTGAAGACCAGGTGGTTCTCAAACTTTTTTTTCCCGCGGACCACTTGAAAATTGCTGAGGGTCTCGGCGGACCACTTAATGATCTTTCCAGATGTTGTTTGTACCGTTAGCTAACTATTGTAAAGCACTTTGGATAAAAGCCCTACATGAAAAAATCCTTAATAATAATTAACGTTTTTTTTTTGTTCTACAAATAAAAGCACACAACTCATATTTTAATATCCGTAGTCTTATCTTTCTAATGCGATGGATGTGCCCTCTCTCCCCCGTCGCAGCAGCCCCTGAGCTGGGGCTGGGAAGGAGGGAGGGTCTCTCCCTCTCTCCCCCACCGCAGCAGCCCCTGAGCTGGGGCTGGGAAGAGGGCCGTCTCTCCCCAGCAGCCACAGCCCTGGAGCTGGGGAAAGTCCACAGCCCTGCATNTGCAGCAGCCCCCGAGCTGGGGCTGGGAAGGAGGGCCGTCTCTCCCCAGCAGCCACAGCCCTGGAGCTGGGGAAAGTCCACAGCCCTGCATGTCCCAAATTCCCCCCACCCCTTCTTCTCACCCCACTGCCCCCTCCCACCTACCCCCTATTCCCCCCAAGGCCACTACCTCACCTTACATGTGCATCTTCTCCAGGGTCCAGACACCTAATTAGTGGAGCCACACCTGCGTGGCTCCACTAATTAGGTGGGTGGCCCTTCATTCTCTCGTGTGTGGCCATCCAGGCTCGCACCTTAGAGGGAACTATCTGTGGACCACCTGAATGGAGCTCGCTTTGACCAAATGGACCACAGTTTGAGAACCTCTGGTGTAGACGCCAGAGCAGTTCAGTTACTGTTTGTCCT
Organism: Platysternon megacephalum; assembly: GCA_003942145.1. Classification (NCBI taxonomy): domain Eukaryota; kingdom Metazoa; phylum Chordata; order Testudines; family Platysternidae; genus Platysternon; species Platysternon megacephalum. The sequence goes on along the minus strand of QXTE01000205.1, from coordinate 358,057 downwards.
CCTGCAGCATCGTGAGTGGCTAAAAAATCCAATTCTTGAGCAACCATCCTAGCCACAAATAGCGCAGGCCTAGGCACAGGGCTGGAGGGTGAAACTGGAGCATTGCTAGCGCTTTAGTCCTGCTGCGCTTTCTCCTTCGCTCTATTTGCTTTCCTCTCTCTCAATCACCTCCCTTCTGGCTCTTCGTCTCCGTGGATGCAGCCCTCCAGCGTGGCCTGTTGCCAGCTGCATCTTCCCAGCCTGCGATGTTGATGCTGAAAGTTTTCAACCCCGTCTTGCAAATGTCCACGAACCTGAGTTTCGGTCGGCCCAGTGGCTTTGAAGCATCTGCAGGTTCTCCATACAGGAGATCCTTTGTAATTCATCCATCCTCCATCCAGCAACACAAGGGAGACGTCTGTGTTTGAAAGTGGGGATTAGAATTGTCAGTTTTGCTTTCTCAAGTAATTTGGTGTCCATAATTTTGGTTTCCTACTGGATTTTTAGAAATACGATGAAGACAGCACGTATGGCTGGCGTCTAGCCTTCTCTCCTGCCTTCTATAGGTGGTCCAGGTCTTGCCACCGTACATCAGCGTGCTCAAAACACACATCAGGTACACACCTATCTTGGTGTTCAATGTTAGTTTCCTGTTATTCCAAATGGGCGTGGTCAGTTGGCCGAATGCGGTAGCTCCCTTTCAGATGTAAGAATTAATCTCGTCTTCTAGAGATAAGTTATCCAATGCAGTTGATCTTAGATAGCGGAACCTGTGCACAGCTGCTAGAATGGTGTTAGCTACTGAAGCCTCTGGTGCAATCAACACACCTTGTGCCCCAATCATTGTCCCCTTTAGACTTCTTTAGACTGATGGTTAGTCGAAATTCATCACAAGCTAGTGCAAAGCTAGTGCAAAGTTGCTGAAGCTCCTCTTAACTGTGTGTGACGAGCACTGTGTTGTCAGTGAAAAGAGTTCTCATCAGCAGGTGTTTGACTTTGCTTTTTGCTCTTAGACGTTCAATGCTGGGGAGTTTTTCATCTGATCTGGTGTGGAGATGTACACCCTCAGTGCTAGATGAGAAAGCATGACAAAGTTGATAAAGTACAGGCAGGAAGTGAAGAGAAACAATCAAATGAAAAAGTTACATGACGTGAAGGCAGACAACTGAATATTAACAAATTGTATAAGTGCTTGTATGCAAATACTTGAAGTCGAAATCCTAAAATGGGTGAACTTGAGTGCCTGGTATTAAATGAGGATGATGATGCAATAGGTATCTCAGAAGCTTCGTGAAACAATGTTAATCAATGGGACACAGTAACACTAGGGTACAAAATATATATGGATGACAGAGTGGGTCATGCTGAGGAGGGGAGTGGCACTATATGTGAAAAACAGCATAGAGTTAAACACAGTAAAAAATTAAATGGATCAAACTGTGTCATAGAATCTCTGTGGATAGAAATTCCATACTTGAATAATAAGAGTCTAGCAATAGGAATATACTACCGACCACCAGACCAGGATGGTGACAGTGACTGTGAAATGCTCAGGGAGATTAGCGAGGCTACAAAAACAGAAAACCCAATAATAATGGGAGATTTCAACTCATATTGACTGGGTACATGCCATCTCAAAATGTGATGCAGAGATCAAATTTCTAGACACCATTAATATCTGCTTCTTGGAGCAGCTAGTCCTGGAACCCATAAGGGGAGAGGCAATTCTTGATGTAGTCCTAGGTGAATACAGCTGAACCGCTTGGTAATAGTGATCATAATGTAATGAAATTTAACATGTTTGTGGGGGGAAAATACCAAATAACCCCACTGCAATAGCATTTAATTTCAAAAAGGAGAACTACACAAAAATGAGGAAGCTAGTTAAATGAAAAGTAAAAAGGAACAGTCACAACAGTGAAATGCCTGCAAGCTGCATGGAAACTAATTTAAAACACCACAATAGAGGCTCAAACTAACTATATACCCCAAATTAAAACAAAAACAAAAACAGAGGACCAAAAAAGCTACCATAGCTAAACAACAGAGTAAAAGAGGTGATTAGAGACAAAAAAGCATCCTTTAAAAATGGGAAGTCAAATCCTGCTGAGGAAAATAGAAAGGCGCATAAACTCTGGCAAGTCAAGTGTAAAAGTATGATTAGGCAGGCCAAAAAAGAATTTGAAGATCAAATAGCAAATGATAGAAACAACAAAAATTTTTAAATACATCAGAAGCAGGCAGCCTGCCAAACAGTCAGTGGAGCCAATGGAGGAATGAAGTGCTAAAGAAGTACTCGAGGAAGACAAGGCCATTGCAGAGAAGCTAAATAAATTCTTTGCATTGGTCTTCACTGCAGAGGATGTGAGGGGGAGTCCCAAACCTGAGCCATTCTTTCCAGGTGACAAATCTGAGGAACTGTCCTAGATTGAGGTGTCAAGAAGGTTTTGAAAAAAATAAATAAATTAAACATCAATAAGTCGCCAGGACCAGATGGTATTCACTCCAGAGTTCTGAAGGAACTCAAATATGAAATTGCAGAACTCTACTGACTGTGGTATGTAACCTATCACTTAAATCAGCCTCTGTACCAGATGACTGAAAGGTAGGTAATGTAACGCTGAGTTTTAAAAAAGCCTCCAGAGGAGATCCTGGAAATTACAGGCCGGTAAGCCTAACTTCAGTACCAGGCAAACTGGTTGAAAATATAGTAAAGAACAGAATTATCAGACACACATAGATGAACATGATTTGCTGGGGAAGAGTCAAAGCAGCTTTTGTAAAGGGAAATCATGCCTCACCAATCTACTAGAATTCTTTGAGGGGATCAAATAAACATGTGGACGAGGGGGATCCAGTGGATCTAATGTACTTAGATTTTCAGAAAGCCTTTGACAAGGTCCCTCACCAAAGGCTCTTAAACAAAGTAAGCTTTCATGGGATAAGAGAGAAAGTCCTATCATGGATTACTAACGGGTTAAAAGATAGGAAAGAAAGGGTAGGAATAAATGGTCAGTTCTCAGAATGTAACGAGGTAAATAGTGGTGTCCCCCAGAGGTCTGTACTGGGACCAGCGTTGTTCAACGTATTCATAACTGATCTGGAAAAAGGGGTAAACAGGGAGGTGGCAAAATTGGAGATGATACAAAATTACTCAAGATAGTTAAATCTAAAGTTGACTGTGAAGAGTTACAAAGGATCTCATTAAATTGGGTGACTAGGCAAGAAAATGGCAGATGAAATTCAGTGTTGATAAGTGCAAAGTAATGCACATTGGAAAACAGTCCCAACTATGCATACAAAATTAGCTGTTACCACTCAAGAAAAAGTTCTTCGAATCATTGTGGGTAGTTCTCTGAAAACATCCACTCAATGTGCAACGAAAGTCAAAAAAGCGAACAGAATGTTAGGAACCATTAGGAAATGGATAGATCATAAGACAGTAAATATCATAGGGCCACTATGTAAATCCATGGTATGCCCACACCTGGAATACTGCATATAGTATAGTCGCCCCATCTCAAAAAAGATATATTACAATTGGAAAAGGTACAGAGAAGAGCAACAAAAATGATTAGGGGTATGGAACAGCTTCCACACAAGGTGAGATTAAACAGACTGGGGACTGTTCATCTTAGAAAAGAGGCGACTAAGGGAAGATACGATAAAGGTCTATAAAATCATGAATGGTATGGAGAGAGTGAATAGGAAAGTGTTATTTACCTCTTCATATAGCACAAGAACCATGGGTCTCCCAATGAAATTAATAGGCAGCTGGTTTAAAACAAACAAAAGGAAGTACTTCTTCACACAACACACAGTCAGGCTGTGGAACTCGTTGCCAGGGGATGTTGTGAAGGCCAAAAGTATAACTGAGTTCAAAAGAGAATTGGATAAGTTCATGGAGGATAGGTCCATCGATGGCTATTAGCCAAGACAGTCAGGGACACAGCCCCATGCTCTGGGTGTCCCTAAACCTCTGACTGCCAGAAGCTGAAACTGGACAATGAGGGATGCATCATTTTATTATTACCCTGCCCTGTTCATTCCCTCAGAAGCACCTGGCACTGCCCACTGTCGGCAGACAGGAGACTGGGCTGGATGGACCTTTGGTCTGACCCAGTCTGGCCGTTCCTATGTTATGATGAAACAGCGGAGACAAGAATATACCAAAGGGTGTTTGTTCCAAAACACATCCTGTTTCACACCCCTGTGGATTTGAAAGCTGTCGGATTGCTCACCACCATACTGGATGCCTTCATGCTATGCTGTGCAAGGATCCAATTAGACTGAGGACGATAGAACTGTTTGCCCCTCACCCAATCAAGCAATTGAAAAAAGCCCTTTCTGCTGACCAGATCAAAAGCCTTTGTAAGAGCTGTGCAGGCCATGTAGAGAGGTTTTCCTTGTTCTTGACACTTTTCTTGCAGTTGCCTTAGTGCAAAGACCGTGTCGATGGTAAATGTACTGGCAAGGAAGCTGCACTGACTCTCTGGAGGTTCAAGATCAGCAGTAATTTGCAGTCTTTTGAGGGTGACCCATGCGAATGCCTTGCCAGCAGCACTAAGGAGAGAAATTCCTCTGTAGTTGTTGCAGTCTCTCTGGTCACCTCTGTTTTTATACAACATTATGATGGTGGTGACCTTCCTGTCTCCCGCTCCCTCCAGCAGGGAAGGAAGACATCGTGCAGATGTTTAAACGCAAGCTGTCCTCCTTGTTTCGGTACTTCAGCTGGAATCCCATCTCTGCTTGAGGTCTTTCCTAGTGCTAGAAAGGGAATTGCCTTTTCAAATTTATTTACAGATGGCTCGGCATCCAGCTTTTCAATGGTCTGGAGCCTGCAGATCACAGTTAGTGGAAACAGTGGTACATGCAGTGCATATAATAATAATCGCCGCGGAAGGTGCTCTCACTGACAGAGGAAATTAGTCCATCTTCAGGTTACATCGCCCTGGGGATGGGGCCTGTTCTTGAAGGGTGAAATCCTGTTTTTAGGGTTTAGCAGGGCTGCCCTCCTTGCATTCAGGACCCCAACCCTCTATCTGAGAGCTCATTGATCATCTGGAGCGCTGGCTACAGAGCCATACCATGCCCCAGGCTGCTCTGTGGCTGATGATGTTGCTTCCAGAGTGCTCAGCAGTGGCCCCTCTGGCAGTGAAAGAACAAGCCAGTACTCTTCAGAGGGGTCCATCCTGTTTACACCTCCCTGCCTTGAGAGTGGAGACTGCAAGGGGGTAGGAGGACACTTCATGAAGGAGATCCTAGATCTATACGTGTCCCACAAAGGCACAACCCATGGCAAAGGTCTGGAGAATTGAAGCTGCAAGTATCGATGCTGCAAGGTTAGGGCTGTTACCGTAGTATAGTTTTAAGAGTACCCATGTAACATTCCCAGGGTGGAGGACTGGAGGAGGCGGTAGGGTGCTGTCTGGTTAGTGCTGAGACTGCCCTCCCATCTTTATGTTCAGGGTTGATTGCTTAATCAGGCCTTCCTCGTGCTGGCCTAGCCCCTCTTCTCTGTCGATCCCCTGCCCCTGTTCACCTTTGCTGGGTAGCTCAGCTTCCCGGGAGTCACTGTATAAGGAGGTGTCCTGTTTCCAAATAAATATCCAAGAGGTGGGAGTGAACTAGGGTGACCAGATGTCCCGATTTTATAGGGACAGTCCCGATTTTTGGGTCTTTTTCTTATGTAGGCTCCTATTACCCCCCAGCCCCATCCCGATTTTTCACACTTGCTGTCTGGTCACCCTAGAGTGAACGTTTGCAGACCTCACCTCTCCCACACTTTTAATTGACTAAAATTAAAACTCAATTAAGTGTGTTTGCTTGGAGGTTTTGCATAATTTAGCAGCTCACCTTGGTGAGCTGGGGAGCTGCAGTGTGTATGAACTCTGCTTCCAGGACAATCACTTTGCACTTTATACAGTGCACCTTGCCATAGATCTCAAAATGGTTTAAAGGGTGGGTCAGAATCATTATCCCCATTTTAGAAATGGGGCACACCGAGAGGAAGGAACTGCCTCAAGTGAGTGTCAGAACCGGGACTAGAAGCTGGGAGTCCTGACTCCTGGATCTATACTGCATCCACTAGGCTCTAGTTGCTGATTAAGTATTATTTGAATTACCAGAGCAACTAGCTGAGATCAAGGCTCCAGTGTAGCAGACTTTACAGGGAGAGTCCCTGTCCCAAAGAGTTTACAATCTCAATCGAAAAGACTGACTGAAAGTGGAAGGAAAAAAGAGAGGTGTGAAGTGACTTGCTCAAGGTGCCACAGCAGGCTAGCAGCAGAGCTGAGACTAGCACCTAGGACTCGGGATTGTCAGTCCAGTGTCCTGTGCCCTAGCCCATACAGCCCCCCCCGCTCGGAGGACACCCCTTTTCACAGTCTGTCAGACGAGAATGGAAACTCCCCAGGCAGAAGTCACCGCAGCTTTTCCATACACTCTTTAGAAGAGGGCAGAGACATCCTGGGGACTGTTGTATAGTCTGTGCTCTCTTTGTCATTTTCTTTCAAGCTGGGTGTTAGTAGGAATCATCCATTTCTTGCCAGGCTCTTGAGGACCCTCTTTTCCTTCAAGGCCTGGCCTCACTGTGTTTACCACAGTGTTGTTCAAGCCCGCTCCCACCAGGTCTAGATGAGAGATGCTGGTAAAAACGAAGTTACCTCCAAGATTACCCCAAGAGCTGTGTGGCGGCAAAATTTCCCGAGTCTCCAGAACTGTGGAGGAGACAGACCGGAAGCTACAGCTTTCCTGTTTCACCACATTGCATAGGGTATTTAACTAGAGCCGGGGGAATCTCATGTCCAGTGAGGCACAGACATGGGTAGGCTACCGTTGGTCCTGTACCAGCTAGCTTTCCCTACGGTGATTTGTGGGTGATATCTGGCAGGCTGCCCAGAGACTGGCTGCATGGAGAAAGAAGATCAGAGAAAGGCAGGCGCCGGGAGACATGGGTTAGAAGTCAGAGTTCAGGACCAGGAGCCAGCAGCTTTTGCTTTCTAATGCTGGATCTGACATGGACTCCCTCTGTGGCCTTGGACAAATCCATTAATCCCTAACCTAAGTTTTCCCAGACGTCATTTGGGGACTTGCCTCTTGGGAGGGCTGGAGGAGGCTGTGAGGATTGATTTCATAGTTGTAAAGGGCTTTGAAGAGGAGCAGGGCTGTAGAAGTGTTGAGGGTGGCAGTTGTCTTTGTTTGTGAAGGTGGTGACGTTCCAGAAAGACGCAGCACTCCCTAGATGGAGCAGGGACGGGACGGGTTACCTGAAGCAGCCACCCAGGGAACCAGAAGCTCAGGCATGAAGCTTAAACAGGGACACCCCTTAACTGCACAGACGCCGGAGAGCCTTTACCCAGAGAGAAGGGTGACTGTTCTGCCTGAAAGAAGAGCGATGCACAATTCAAGAGGAAGATCCTCAAGCGTGTCCGATTGAAGGGACAGGAGCTGTGCTCCGTGGCACTGCAGGGCTGGCACACAGGGGAGGAACGTCAGTTAGCTAAAGGTTAAAGGATCACCCTGAAGGTGCTGACTCCTAGAGAGGGGGACGGAGGCAGATCACAGCAAGAATAGCCCCGGGTGTAAAACCAACGGCCGCTTGCCCGCCCTGGCCATAGACCTCCACGCTGGCTCTCGAGAAGCAGGTGAGTAAATCACGCAGCCCGGCTCCATCATGGCAGGGCCCGTCTTTGTGCCCCTCACAAAGGCGCGAAGTGTTGTGGTTTTGGTGCGTGTGGGGGTGTGTATTGGCTCGTTGAAGCCTCTGCTCCATCCAGGCCCGCAGAGGCCATGGGGGAAAGAACAATGAGGCGAGCCCAGGGCTGGGTTTTCCTTGTAGCTGGCCCTAAGCAGGCTGAGTGACACAATGCCAGGGGGTGGGCTGGCGGGGGGGCCTCTTTGTCCTGCTGTTTTATACACTCTCTTTTCAAGGTGAGGAGGAGGGAGAGGGGCTGAGAAGTTTTTGAATTTCAATCAGATTTGGCTTTGAAAGAGTTTGGCTTTTGTTGTGTGTGTGCGTGGTGGTGGGGGGTTACATTTCAGCTGAGCCTGGCGGACGGGTGCTGGGGAGGGGGTGGGGAGGGTTTCTTTGGCAGTGGCTTTAATGACACTCACTGTGGCTCTGTGGCTAGTCATCCAAAAAAAAGTGTCATCTTTAGAGCCATGGCTCCTTGTTACTGGGCCCACATGGGGCCTGGGCGGTGCCTCATTTGCTTCCTTCGTGACTTTAACGGGGGGCGTGTAGATGTAAAGCATCGTGTATGAAATACCGGCCTTTCTGAATGGCCCTGTCCCGCTCAAAGCACCAGACTTCCTCTCCCACTCCCCTCCATGGCAGCTTTGACTTGCGTAAGCTGGTGAAGAATGAACCCACCCATGCCTAGAAATCCGCCTCCTCCCTTGCCTCCCACCCCTTCTCCTCTTTATTGAGAAATGAAACGGACCAGATCTTAGAGAGAGCAGCTGCCTGTTCCTTGGGGGCTGCCTGGCCTGGTGCTCTGTTTTATAACCTCTGGGTGAAAGGGGGGCACAGGGTGTCAGGCAGGTTCAGAGTTCAGGTCTGGTACGCTCTACCCCCCCAACAGCTTGGAGAATTAACACATGCGAGGCTGTAGGGCGACGGCCGCCTGGCGGTGCACCTCCCCGGAGCCGCCTGGTTCTCCAGCATGCGGGTCGCACTGCTGTGTGTGTTCCTCCCCTTCCATTGGGGTGGAGGGTACTGAAGTGTGTAGCCCCCTGCCGTGAGGACACGGCTACCACCTCGGAGCAGGCGTGAGAAGGGCTTGTTTGATCTGACACTCCCAAAACCCCTGGGCGGGCATCAGGGGATTTCCAGTCTCACAGCTCTGTGACAAGGGAGCCCAGATCCAAGAGGAGGACCTTCATGTGCCAGTTCGCCCTGCCCCACTAGCTCCCTTTCCAGTGCAGAGACAAAGTGGAAAACCCAGCGCCCGCTCTCCATAGCCAGACTTTGTTGTCGGGGGGCATGGGGGGCAGGAAGGAGATGCAGCTTAATGTGTAACTTTTGTCATTCACGCTCAGGCATACGCGTCTGATAGCATTCACTCGACTGTACATTACAAGGCTGTAAACGTTCCTGCCTCAGAGTCTATGAAACCTGGACCAGCCAAGGGCTGTCTCAGATGCCCAGTACAGATGGCCCTCTCTCCTTTTGTGCGTGTCTGTGTTTGACTCTTCCATTCAGTGGCAGGAGACATTATTTTCCTTTTGTTTTGTGTAGACTTGTTTAAAAAAACAAACAAAAAGAAAAAACCAAAGACATCCTCTGAGCTCTCCAAATCCTGTGTGTTCAGACACGCACCCCGTTCACTCGCACTCATGTGCTGAGCCGCAATGCCACTCATTTACTCGCTACTGTACGGCATTGGGACCAGCACGGAGTTTAAAATGAAGAAGGGGTTAATGGAGAAGATTAAGAGGAACAAAACAGTCTCCCAGGGTGGGTATTATTCAAACTGGACGAGAAACTGATAGAAATCCTTAATTCTGGGTCCTGCATAGAACGGGCAGTACATTCCTGACTAAGACATCAACTGTCTATATGGTCTATGTGTGCATAAAATATGCTCTGAATATATTCCACGTCTGTCTCTGCAGTACGTGTATGTGCTGCTGAAACCGATGGAATACCTTCTTTATTTCCTCTGCCCTATTATAAACAGCAGCACCATGGCATTACCTGCCTTTGCTGCTGGCCACTTCTCCGCTCTGCCTGTTCATGCTGATGCTTCTAAACATCTAAAGGGGAAGGGATAGCTCAGTGGTTTGAGCATTGGCCTGCTAAACCCAGGGTTGTGAGTTCAATCCTTGAGGGGGCCATTTAGGGATTGGGAGGGGGGACAGTACTTGGTCCTGCTAGTGAAGGCAGGGGGCTGGACCCAATGACCTTTCAAGGTCCCTTCCAGTTCTATGAGATAGGTATATCTCCATATTTAACTAAAGCTCAACCACCTTCCATTTTTAAAATAAACCAAATACAAAGAAGTTTATTTTAAAATAAACCAAATACAAGATGGGCTCCTCTATCCGCCTTTTCTTAAACTGGGTTGAATCACAGCAGGAATTACCGGCCCAAGATCCAGGCGATGCTATATTCAGTCCTGTGCCAGTGGAGGTCCATTGAGTTGGCAAACCCGCAAGGTTGCAAAACCATTATTGGAGAACGGTCACGAGCAAGTTATGAAGATCATTCCAAGCAATTACCAACAAAACCACCCTGTTGTCTGTATATAACACACGTTTTACCAAGGAACTACTCTAGAAATGTTTTAGAGAGTATTAGAAATTAGTACTATTTGTCGTACTCCTCCCCCCAGCAGATAACTTAGCTGTCATGGGTCCAAGTGTTCAGAAAGAGAGAGAGACAAAAATAATCATTAGATTTTAGAAACGTCTAAACATGACCCCAGTTCACTCATCATACCAGGGCAAAAAAAAAAAGAAAAAAGTCTTAACTCGTCAGATACGGAAATCTCTGACTTGCTCACAATACAAAGTTTCCATTTCTGCTCCTGAAGGCTCTCAAGACATTACCCCGGCAGTCCTGCACCAGGGACAGAATTGATGACACACGTTCTGGACCTTGTGCCAGTGTGACCTGGGAGGAGATTCCACACTAGAGGGATAGGAGGAGGCAGTTCTTGTTTTTGGGGTTGAACTTTTCTTTTTTTAAAGGCAGCTATTTGAGGCTGTTCAGGGATTTGGGTGGTTTGATGTAATCCCAGCAGAGATGAGGAGCGGAGTGAAAGTGAGACATCCAAAGGAGCAGAGTAAAAAATACCACTTATCCCATAACTGTAGCCACAGTACACCATGTACATGGGCGAGGGATCGGGCTGCGTGCTTCTAGACTGCCTTTGTACATATCTAAAAAGAGATACGCCTGCCTATACAGGTAACGTTGTACAGAGTATACCATGTCTATGGGTGACCACATGGGTGTTTGTCACAGGCCTTTTCCACCCGATGTGGAGTTTCTTAAACAGCGTTGAGATCACACTGGTTCCCTTCCAATTGAATTCACATGGCGTTGCAAAGTCACTGCAAAGCTCAGAGTAGACACACTTCATTGAGTTTCTTTTTCTCCTGTTCCCAGGTGTGGACGGGACCCCAATGTTTCCAGCCACTCGCTGCCACTAAAGAATCCATGTCCACCACTGAGCGGGTGTTTAGCTCTCAGTGATTAAAAGAAGGGATGAGGGGGCTGGGCGGGGAAGACCTGCTGTCCAAGGACATGGTTAAAAGGAAAACAGTCCACTCTCTGGTCAGGCGAACCTTTCCCGTGCTGCACGTGCTTCGCACACCTCACCATTCACAGCCTGGGGTAGTGCTTGAGGCTGTTCGGGGCAAAACCTTTGTCATATGCTGCAGCAACAACCGGTCTCTCACTGTGTGTAAAAGCCAGAGCAATAAGGGTGGGGAAAATCCAGTTTATATGGGTGGGTTTGTCCTGCCAAGGATGGGTGTCCTATGCAGCTAGTTCAGCAGCAGAGCGCTAGGGAGTGTCACGATGGCTGAGATGGGAAGCCTGCCACTGAGATCTGGTGTCACCGAATAATACACGAGCAGTGGAGGAAGAAGGGCGTAGCCCTGCAGCTGGTCTGATCGCTTTGCTGCTGGCTGTGGCTGAATAAATTCCCTCGGTTATGTCAGTCGGTCAATCTGCAAAGGTAGCGTATCATAGAATCTCAGGGTTGGAAGGGACCTCAGGAGGTATCTAGTCCAACCCCCTGCTCAAAGCAGGACCAATCCCTATGGGACCAGGAACCACCTGCACAAATCCAAGCTGCTGATGAATTTGGGTGGCGTTTGGATTTCCACAGTAAAATCCACCCTGGGCGGGGTGGAGGGCCGGGGGGGGAGGAGATTTTACAATAAGGGAGGTTTAAAAAAACAACAGGCTCTGAGGGGGGAAATTGCTGTGTGATAAAAACCTGGATACTAGGGTCCCAAACCTGTAATCAGAGACACTTGATTCCAATGGGATGCTGTGTGGACGTGTGGGTCAGCCCACTCTGATGCAGTTGCAGGATTGAGGCGTACCAGAATGTTTCCTTGTGTGATCGAGTGAACAGGAACCTGGATCATTTACTGAGAACCATGCCTGGGACTTTGTCCTGAACATGCTGCAGGGTGTTGCTTTGTTTTGGGTTTTGGGGTGTTTTCCTCCTTTAATCAAAGCTTTTTCTCACTGGGACAGAGGCCAGGCGGTGAGTCAAGAAGGGCTGGAAGTGGGTGTCTGTTTAAGAAGGGGAGGGAGGGACTCCTCTCGACACCTGTATTTATATTCGCAGTTGACTTTTGATCTAGTCTCTGAATTTAACTGAGGTGTGAATGAACGGCCACCTGTCATGGGCTTAGTTCTGCTCCATGTTATGCCAGGGTGTCAATCTGCAGAAATGCCATTGACTTACATAACAGTGCCGTTACTCTGGATTTACACCAGCATAACAGAGATCAGAATCTGGCCCCACAGCCTTTGATCTGCTGGGGGTGATTGCCAGTGGGTTTGAAGCTCAGGGCCTGTTTGATTTGTGTTTAGCTTTGGGTCTCTCCGGCAACGTTGTTTTGCTTTTGCCTTTTAAAAAGAATATTATTTTTTACTCTGTGCCTCCTGGACTGACCCGATTCCCACGTCTTGGACCCCTCCAAAGAAAAAGCCCCCACAGGTTTAGTAAAGTTGCTTTTGTTTGCTTCCTGCAGGGCAGATTCAGCCAGTGCCGGCTCTGGTCTCAGGAGATTCCCCTGCCACCCCCACTTGCCTCGCTCCGTCGCCGGCAGCTTTTTCATTATTTATTTAATGTCTTGTACCGTAAATAATGGTGACTTTATGGTTATTAGGAACGGGTTAAGGTACATGCGGGCAGCACCAGGCTGCCTTCAAAAGGAACAGGCCCGGCATAAAATGTTGCGATAATTGCTTTACTGCTGAGTGCTTGGTCTTTATTCTGTGTCCGATTTGTCTCTTAAGCCAGCGTAACATTCTCCCCGCTGCAGGAGAATGCAGAGAGCAAATTGAAGGTCTGAGCGTGAACAATGCAACATGGTGCACTGCTGGGTTTTTCTTTTCTTTCCTCTTTCTTCGTTCCTCTCTCGACCTCCCTCCAGTCATCTCTGCTCCCCCTCCCCCCACTACCCTCTTCTGCCTCTTGGCCTCTCTGGTTATCCCGCTGCTGCTGGCTTCCCTGCATCCTGTTCAGGGCAGGTGAGATTGGAGACAGAAGCCGGCAGGTCCCTGTTCTAAAGCGAAAAAAAATAAAGGTGGAAAGTGCCACCTTAGTCAGAGCCAAATGTGTGTTTCAGGCGGAGATCCAAAGGCCTGTCCCAACCCAAGAATGATGATTCCTTTCCTGCGTTTCTGGCAACGTTTGTGTGCACAACAGCTAGGGATGCTCCCTCCCAAGTGTCTTCAGCCCCCATCAGTGGCATGGCCGCTGCCTGGACTCTGAGCCCATGCCCCCGTGGACCGGCGAGGAGTGGGTCACGGTGACAGGTGTCTTTTGAAGCAATGATCGTTAGGTGCTGACTCCTTGTGAGGGTTGGTGCCATCCTGACATGCACAATATTTGCCTTATTAGGAGTAATTAAATGTGAATTTCTGATCTTTTTAATGCAAAGCTTCCCTTTCCGCCCCCTTAATCATAAAAGGCAGCTTCAATTGAACTACACACAATGGATGATCCCTGCAGCAGGAGCAAACCCAATGGTACCTCAGTCATTCCACGTTCCTGTTAGTTAACCTCGGTCTTTGCCTATCCCTCTCCTCCCCATCAGGAACCTGCAACTCTGAGCAGCCAAACCCTGCAGCAGTTTGGTACTGTTTTCTCATGAGATTTATTTTCAGCAAAGGGGATTCTGTGCAGCTTAGGTCTGACAGAAAGAAAAGGGGTCTATGTGCACAGGCCCCGGACTCCTGGGTTCCATTCACAACTCTGCCGTCTACTCTCTATGACCTTGAGTAAGTCACTTTGCCTCTCTGGTGTCTCAGTTTCTCCGTTTGTAAATGGGAATAATATTGGGGAATATTACCACCTACCTGCCTGGCAGGTCTGGGGCTGTGAGGGTTCATTTAATAAACATCTGTAAATGGCTTTAATAGAGGGATGCTGGCCTGCAATGGAGTCTTATAATAAACCAGAGCTAAGTTGTAGAAGATCAATGATTTATTTAAAATCAAGCAAATGGATGAGCCAGTGGCTATAGAAAATAGAAAATGCAACGTTTGGGCTAATCTCCAGTCACTGGTTACCTGTGGATTGCTCATCCACCGCAGCTGTATGGATTTCTACATAAGGTTCAGCTGTCCTCTGGGTCAGGGGGGAAAAATCTGTGTTGGTTGGCAAGTCACTAGCTTCCCGTGCTTGCAGCATGTTTATCTGGGGTTTTATCTGCTTCAGAACAAATGAATCCCTCTTCAGCCCAATAAGTGCCACCGCGGTGTGACCGCACAAGGTGCTGTTCCCACTCTGTTTGCATTCAGGATCTTTTCATGGCATGATTTGCTGTTGAGCAGTGGCTGAGGCCATGCGTGCTTTGCTGGTGGAAAAGGAGTGTCAATGATGGATTCCATTTATAAAGGCATTCTCAAGCTTCTCCCAGCCTCCTTTGGTCTCAGTCTCGAGTTCTCCAGGAGTTTTCCTGGTTTTAGACCTGGCCTTTCTATTTGGACCTTTCTGTCTCTCTTCCCACCCACCAGGAAGTGCAGAGGAACAAAAATAACCCCCAGAACATGTTAGTTTTGAAATAGCTTTGGTTTGAGTTTTGGCCAAAGGTTTGGATCTAGCCTTTATCAGAAGTGCACCATCCAGTCTGAACAGCGACCAGGCCGAGAAGTTTGATTTGCACAAAAATCCAGCTTTTCACCTCACCCTCAAGGCACAAAACTTACTGGAAATTAGAAGAAGGAGGGTTTCTGCCTTACCTAAGTCTCTCTGGGAAATGGCATGATTAGTGGAGCAAAATTATTATACAACAGAGGATGTTGTTGTTTTTTTGCAAGAGGCAAGGGGTTATTTTAATCAGAAAGTGCTAATCATCAAATTCAGCTCACAAATCAATGGGTCACAGTCCTGGCACAGAGCAAACTGATGTTGAAAATAAGAGCCCTGAACAGGTTTGGTCCCCTTTCGCCCCCTCCGCTCCCCAACCCTCTCCCTGAATGACGACAGAGTATTTAATAAAAAGCCATGAGTGTAAATAGGAACGAAATGGGCTGAGTGAAGGGGGGGGGGGTAAGGATTTGCTCTGTGTGTCTGAACAGCTTTAATTAGATATTTGCTGGTCTGTAGTGTGGTGGCTTGCTGGGACAATCCAGTTAAAGGGGCTCCCTTTCATCTTGGTTAGATGCTCTCTTCTCAGCTGAGAAAGATGGTGGGCTGTTTTTAGCATGGGGTATGGAGGGGGGAGCAGGGGTTAGAATTCAGGCCCTAGGAACCCCCAAATTGGAGTATTCCTAAAGGACATGATGGGTCCTTATAAAAATAACTTAAAACAATCCGACTCTCCTACAAACCGTTCACCGGCCACCAAAGTCAGCAGTAAAATGGCCAGCGCTGCCTCTCCAGGCTTAATGTGTCCTGTTTTCTGACCCCGAAACGTTCTCTTTATGAAAGGATCAAGTTGGGAGCATTGTCCCAGCGCCTTGAAAAGAGCTGCACAGAATGCTCTTTTGTGTTAAGTTGCCTTTTTTTTTTTTTTTGAGCTACTGCCTGCTGTGTTTTTTTCCCTTCCCCCTCCCTTATATATGGTGGGGGAAAAGACTGGGATGGACAGCAATACAGACAGAGACTGTCTTGATGAACCATCTGTGCTGGGGTGTAATCCAGTGGAGCTGAAAAATTAAACAGCATTTTCAATTAACTTTCTCTCTCGGGCTCTTTTTTCCTGTTGTGTGGAAGTTTTATTTTAACCCTTTTAAAGCCACTGGGTTAGGAGGAGGATGGATCAGGGGTTGGGTTCATTGGGGACTTTGCTCCTCTTGGGGGCGGGGAGGTCATAGGAATGTATGAATTGAGACACTGGATCAGATTAGCAGTCCATCAAGTCCAGTCTCCTGGCTGTGACAGTGGCCAGCACCAGATGCTTCAGAGGAGGGTTCAAGAAAATCCATGCCATAGGATTCTGGAATAAACTGGCTTTAGGAAGAATTTCTTCCTACACCCCACTGATAAGTGATTGGCTCATACCCTGAAGCAGAAGGGTCTAAAAAACAAAAATAGTTTTTAGCCTAACTAATGTAACGGTGGATGATCTCATTCTCCATATACCCGTCTAGTCATTTTTAAACATCCTCCTACGATCTTGGCCTCAAATGATACCTTGAGGCAGTGAGTTCCACAGGCTAACTATATCTTGTGTTTACAAGTATTGCCTTTTGATCAGTTTTAAATTTGTTATCTTTCAGTTCCATTGACTGTCCCCTTACTCTTCTTGCAGGGGAAATGTGTGAAATAGGAGTGCCCAATTTACCTGCTCCGTCCCATTCATTATTTTGATACATCCATCATGGGCACTTGTATTCATCTTCTCTCTAAACTGTCTGTCTTTTCAATCTCCTTCAATCCCCCCCAGGCCTCTAACATTTTTTGTCTTCCCTCTCTGAAGCCCTTGGTTTCTTTTTGAAATGGGGTGACCAGAACTGAACACAATATCCTAGCCAAGGGCGTGCTATTGATTTACACAATTGTTTTACAATATTTTCCATATTATTCTCCATCCCTCCTCTTATGCAGCCTGACATTTTGTTTACTTGTTTTGCCTGCTGCTGCATATTGAGCTGAGCACTCTCTTGACTGCCAGAGTGACTCCCAGGTCTTTTTCCTGAGTGGCTACTGTTAATTTAGAACCCGGAAATGGGTATTAGGAATGCAAATTATTCCTTCCAATGTGCATTACCTTGCATTTGTTAACATTTAATTTCATCTCTCATCATGCTGCCCATCCCCCTAGCTTGGTTAGGTCCCTCTGAAATATTTGTATGGCATTTAGGGGAGCACCTCATTTTTAATCATGGCAGATAATAAACACCTACCTCTTAACTGTTATTCCTATTCCATTTCGGTTTCTTACCCAATTTTTAATCCACAACAGAACTTTGCCCCTTACCCCATGGTGACTCAGGGCTTGTCTGAACTTGGAAGATTACAGCTGCACGGCTGTTGTGCTCAAGTGTAGACACTACCCACGCCAACGGGACGGGTTCTCCCATCGCTGTAGTTAATCCACCTGCCTGAGAGGCGGTAGCTAGGTTGATGGAAGAATTCGCTAGTGCTGTCTACGGGGGGGGACTTAGGTTGACTTAACTACGCTACTCAAGGGTGTGAATTTTTCACACCCCTGAGTGACCTAGTTAAGCTAACCTAACTGTCTAGTGTAGACCAGGCCTCAGTTTTCTTCATAGCCTCTTGTGAGGAACTTTCTCAAAGGCTTTTTGAAAGTGAAATAAATTATGTAATCATAGAATCATAGAATATCAGGGTTGGAAGAGACCTCAGGAGGTATCTAGTCCAACCCCCTGCTCAAAGCAGGACCAACACCAACTAAATCATCATGTCAGGCCGGGCCTTAAAAACCTCTAAGGATGGAGATTCCACCACCTCTCTAGGAAACCCATTCCAGTGCTTCACCACCCTCCTAGTGAAATAATGTTTCGTAATATCCAACCTAGACCTCCCCCTGCAACTTGAGACCATTGCTTCTCGTTCTGTCATCTGCCACCACTGAGAACAGCCGAGCTCCATCCGCTTTGGAACCCCCCTTCAGGTAGTTGAAAGCAGCTATCAAATCCCCCCTCATTCTTCTCTTCTGCAGGCTAAATAACCCCAGTTCCCTCAGCCTCTCCTCGTAAGTCATGTGCTCCAGCCCCCTAATCATTTTCGTTGCCCTTCGCTGGACTCTCTCCAATTTGTCCACATCCCTTCTGTAGTGGGGGGACCAAAACTGGACACAATACTCCAGATGTGGCCTCACCATCTTTGGTTCTCCTTTATCCACTGTTTGGCTGACTTGCTCAAAGAATTCCAACAGATACGTGAGATACAATTTTCCTTTGCAGAAGCCATGCTGCTTGGTATCACAATCATCTGTCTAGATGTTTAATTCTTTCATTGTTTCAACCCATTTACCTGCTCCTGAGAGATGGCTCCCTGATTTGCAGTTCCCAAGATCACCTGTAGGACCTTACTAAAATGCCCTTCCAATATTTGCTATGCTCCCGCCCTCTGGTGAGGTAGCTGATTTTAATGAGAGAGGGGATATTTGTGGTAGCAACTCAGCCCTTCCATTCTAACATCCCTCCTGAACTTCTGGGTGTGTCCCCTTTGGGCCCGGGGACTTGCTGCTCTTTCATTCACCAGCTTGTCCCAGCACCTCCTCTTCTTTTACACCTCAGCCCCTGACAGTCCCTCATCTCCATTGTCTGCAAAGGGTAATGTCCTGTGTGGCAAAGGAATCATTTTGCCTCTCAGCAACGTCCTTATCTTCCGCCGTTGCTCCCCAGCAATCCAGGCGTCCTTTGGGTTGTTCTCCAACCCCACTCGTCACTCTCATGTCGCTCCCTTCTTCAGGCCTTCATGGGCCACAGGGAAATGGCTGTGATGCGCTATTAGGCTTTCCCCATCCCTATCTCCTCCTGACCAGATTGGGCCTGGCCCCGCACTGGGAGTGGGCCGTGGGGAAGGGGGCTAGGACACAGGGGGCCTTTCACGTGTGGGGTCGCTGTCCCTGATGGGCAGACTAGCATCTCCGGCAGCATTGTGGGCTGCAGATGAGATTGTGACCCTTCCCTTCTGACTTGGCTGGCAGAGCCAGGCCAGCACAAGGGACATGCAGCTCCCGTTCCACTCTGTGCTCCTTAGGGCATCCTGACAGTCCTGCTGCTGCAGGGCGCCTCTGGCACTCAGTCCCTCGACCCCGCCTTGTGATTCCCGGGCAGAGCAGCTTCCTGCTGGCCAGAAACGGGCGCTGTGAAGCAGCACTGGGCTCTGCAAAGGGCCTCGGCTTTCCCCAGACACAGACCTCCCTACTCCACCGGCCGCAGCTGGGGCAGGGGAGCAGTTTCCCACATGGGTAACCAGCTCCATCACAGGCCATGCGCTGCTGCTTCTGACCCAAGCCACAGAGGCTGGCTGTGGCCAGGCCGAGACGGGTGCTGGCCCTCCCAGGGAAGGCAACGGCCCAGTCCTGCTCTGTGTTGCGTCCATCAGCACCGTCTCCCTCGCAGGAGCGTCTGGGTGGCAAGGGTAGAAAGCCAACCACGTGCAGAGCGCTCCTGCCCACCCAGATCCTCCGGTCAGGGTAGTGCGTACATCAGGTGGAGATTCAATTCTCGGCATCCGGGGATTAGCAAAGAACCGGGGACAGGAGCTGCCTGCAGTTCAGCTAAGGTGGGATCCGAGCAGCTTCCCCCCGCCCAGCTGAGCGGCTTTCCCCCGGTGTTCCTGGAGCAGTTCCTCTGCTGCCCTCCCCTTCTGGGATCCCTTGTTGTCCTTTGAGTGAGTGGGTTGATTTCCCCCCCCCCCTCCACGCCCCCTCTCCCCGCTTCACATGGGCCGCCTCCAGTTACCAGGGGTTGCTGCTGGCATGACGGAGAGAGAGAATACTCAGCAAATTGCTTTGCTGCGCAACTTAAAGCGACCCTTGATTTGATTTAAACAAAAACAAAAGGGGGTTTGGTGGAAAGCTGGCGATTGGCAGTCCAGGGCCCGCTCTGCGTCTCGCACACACAGGCTCACATAAGTGACAGCTCACTGGGCTGCCGTTAAGCACTTTCATTCCACTGGCTCAGCCCATCGCTCGGGGAAGCCAAAGTGTCTGTCACGTTTTCTTTTCTTTTCTCTTTCTTTCTCTCCCTCTCTTCGCGGAGGGGTGGGCGAGACCTTTGCATTCAAAGCAGGGGTGGTTCTGTGAGGTCCGAGGGGGGAGGGAGGGAAGTTACTTTAGTTGAGATGACGTTTCTTTATTGCGGGACCTCTTCTGCAAGCCCACAGCCTCAAATGCTGTTATCTGCCGTGGTTTGGGGGAGCCATGCGGGGGCGGGGGGCTGCTCCAGTTTCACAGGGTGTGCTTGTGGGAGGGAGCAGGGGTACTGGAGAGGAGTGAGGGCAGGTCTGCTGCTAGGTCTTTGGTCCTAGTTGAGTAGCAGCAGAGGAGCTCAAGGATTCGTTATGGTGGCCATGAACCGCAGTGCACACTCTGGCTGTGTCCTGGGCCCAGGATATGTGAGCCTTTGTTTTCATTGGGATCGAGATGCATGGCCATGGATCTAGAAGCAATGCAAGAAGAAGCGCTGTTAACGCTAGGTGGGAGGTTTATCTCGCATGATTACTGGGTGCTAAATGCTGACTGACTCCCCAGCACCCAGCCCGAGGCCAGGCTCTCTCCGGCCCTTTCTGCGATGCTGATTTTGACAGCATTGGGTACAGCAAGAGAATCACTTTTTTCCACAGGGTTTCTGCCTCCAGTCCCAGCCTGAACCAAAGCTCTGGATCTGAGCTACGCAGGCTCTGGGGAATTGGGATCAGGGTTGAGCTTTGCCGTTTGGCCTGGTCTCTTGCCCTTTAATTCTGCTTGTGCTGCCCTGGGCCGGGGTGGAGCTGCCGCTGTTGTCTGTGCCTTGCCCAAAATCCAAGCAGCAAAGACAGCAGTTAGGGGGCTAGATAGCACCTGGACCCCACGGTATTAAGTAGCGCTATTGGCTGCTTGTATCTGGAATCAGCCTCCATTTCCCCTTCCAGCTCGGCTCTGAACAGACAGATGCGGGGCTGGCTTCAGTTCCCTGCTGGCACGGGGCACCCCAAGGTCCCGCCGTGGAAATAGGCCTTCAGGCTGGTGACATCGGCATGGCTTTTGAGGAGGGTCCTAGAAGCACCTGTTCTGATGTTTGTACACAGCCCCATGTGATCGTGGGCCAGCCCTGCCCAGGTGTGCGGACGGGTGTGGTGCATCTCTTTCAAGTCACAGGCGGCCAGCCTGCGTGCTGTCCCCGTTCAGCTTCATTCTGCCATGCCTGGATCCTTCCCACACTCACACGTGCTCCATGGCTGTTCACTCTTCCTGAGCCTAGAGTCACACGGATGGTGTCTTGGCAGCGAGATATGGCAGATCGCAGTTCCTTCTACGTTCAAAACCTCCCGTAGCCTCCGTCCTGCCACCGGGTGATGGGGCTGGCTGTGTGATAGCATTGGGTAGGTGGAGCCCATGGCATCGAGTAGCAGGTAGTACGTCAGAAAGGTTCTCATGAGCCACGTAGCTTCCAGCGTGTTTGCTAGGAGATCCTTCTTGGGTTCTCTCTCCATAGCGCTGGGCTCAGGCTTAGTTTGGGAAGAAGGGAAGCAAATGTCTATGTAGTGAGTGAAAAAGAGCGAAACTCCTCCAGCTGCCCCACTGCTAGCCCGCCCTGCTCCGCTCTTAACATGCCCTAGTCTCACCATCTGCCTTCTCTTGGTCCTTTTGGCAACCTCACAGTTAAAAACTTTACCAGTTTCTTTCTTTCCTCCCCCCCCCCCCTTCCTTTTCAGAGTTGACAGGGGCAAAATAAAGGCTTTATTTTTTTTTAAACAATTTTGTTCCTTCTGGGAGTGATGGAGCGAGAGTGAGTGAAGATTATAGCTCTGTGTGCTGAAGACCTTCATAATGGGGGGAGAAGCAGTGACATAATGGGAACCTAATGGCAGTAATTGGCCCTGGTTTTGACAGGGCCTATATCACGGCTCGGGGAAAAAAGAGATGTTTAAAGTAAAAATTTACACAAAATTATACGGTTTGGGGGGTGAAACGGCTGTTTGTTTTCTCTCTCTCTTTTTTTCTTCTTTCCTCCAGGGATGGGCCCTGGCAACGTGTTTGTGTCTGTGTGTGTTTTCATGTCCATCACTTCATCAACGCCAAAACTCGAGTTCCCCTAACAAGAGAACCTGCAGCTCGTTGCCTGGTGATTAAAGTGCCGGGTCAGGTGCTGAAAACCAATGCTGTTGAACTTCCCTCTGGGAGAGAAATGGGGCGCGGGGAGCGTGCAAAGTTATTTCCAGGTGGGCCAAGAGCAGAGGAGAGGCGCTCAGCTTGGGGCCAGGCTGCAGGAATGAAGGCCAGTACTAGGAGGTGACTTGTGTGCAGGATGCATCTGGGAGAGAGGGCGCCATGCACACCTCCAGGACGTTATTCATAGCTTCCCACCCTATCCCACCCCCACTTCCTTGAGTTCCCATGCGGGGGACAGCCCTGCTTCTCTCCACCCTGGCCAGTCTGCTTGAGTCGCCATGCAAGGGGAAGTCCCTGCACGCCAAAGGGGCCAGGGAAGGGAGTGGATCCCGCATCCTTGTAAAGGGTGGCACAGAGGCCCTAGTGATTCTGCTCCGGGCCCCAGTGTCTTAAAAGCACAGTATAACCCTTATTGTCTGTCGGACACGTGGATAAAGGTGCTGTATGTGTGCAGAGTATTCCTCTGTTGGTGTTATACATCCCTGGACCGGGTGGTCATTTAGATCCCCTGGGCATAGTCAGCTCCTGGAGTCTTTCCTCGTAACGCAGACCCTGGATCATTTTTGTTGCTCTTCCCTCATCCCCCTCCGGTTTGTCTGTCTGCCTCTCTCCGGTATTGAAGTGTCCAGTGCAAAACACCCTGGTCCACATCTAGCTGCCCCAGCACCCCACCGAAAGAGTCTGCCCACTCTGTGCTCCGAGCTGCGATGCTGCTGTGGGTGCACCCCGGCATGACTCTGATCTCGTGTGCGGCCGTGTCGCGCTGCATGGTCACGTCTAACAGGCTGTCTCCTTTCAACTACCTGAAAGGGGGTTCCAAAGAGGATGGATCTAAACTGTTCACAGTGGTACCAGATGACAGAACAAGGAGTAATGGTCTCAAGTTGCAGTGGGGGAGGTCTAGGTTGGATATTAGGAAAAACTTTTTCACTAGGAGGGTGGTGAAGCACTGGAATGGGTTACCTAGGGAGGTGGTGGAATCTCCTTCCTTAGAGGTTTTTAAGGTCAGGCTTGACAAAGCCCTGGCTGGGATGATTTAGTTGGGATTGGTCCTGCTTTGAGCAGGGGGTGGGACTAGATGACCTCCTGAGGTCCCTTCCAACCCTGAGATTCTATGATTCTATGATTCTATGCCTCATTCCGTCTCAGCCATCGCTGCTTCGTGTGTTTCTTCTTCGTTACCTGTAGGTCAGATGACTTTTCCCTAGGAGTCATGGCGTGCTTGTTGCTGTCACTTTAACAGGAGTCTGTATCTGTATCCAGGGGGGGGGTGTAGTTTAGATTATGAGCTTCTTGAGACAGAGCCTGCCTCTTAATATTTTGTAAGTACTTAGCACAATAGGTTAAATAGTTGTGTGTGTGTGTGTGTGTGTGTGCGCGCACACGTGTGTGTGTTTGACACACATAGTGGGGACTTCCAAGTGACAAATTACATTTATTACTTACCTTTGGCCTCCTGCCCTGCATTCTGCCCACTAATCCGACACCCTCAGGACTACTTCCTGCTCCCCAAACTAGCAGCTACATGGAGCTATTTCTTTAAAAAAAAAAAAAGTTGTTGACATCATAATAGATGGCAAAGTTGTTTCAGGAAATATTTAGATGTTTCTAAAGTGTGCTGAATGACAGCTTCCTTCTCTCTTTGAGTCTCGTCCAGTTGGACTCGTAGCACTAAGGGACACTGGCTGTAAGGGTGGAGAGAGGTGAATTAATAGTATCCGTTTAAAAGAAAATAAAAATAGGTTGAGATTCTCCATCATTCTGCTGATGCAAAGGGGCTAATCAGCCAGCTCAGGACTCCCCAATCCCATCAGGTAGTAGCAGAAGTAGGCTGTTATCCTCTCTGGATCTGCCCCTAGAGGGAGGTACGGACACATACTGTGTAAGGATGTTTCATCCGGATCTTTCAGGAATGCCCAAATGGAGCTCTCTTAAACTTTCTGTCTCTGACCCACAAAAATCTACATTTGGGCCAAGAGCAGACATAGGGTGATCAGACAGCAAGTGTGAAAAATCAGGACAGGGGGTGGGGGGTAATAGGAGCCTATATAAGAAAAAGCCCCAAATATCGGGACCGTCCCTATAAAATCGGGACATGTGGTCACCCTAAGCAGACATAAGAAATTCATAATTAATACCATGTGGGTTGAAAGTGATGAGTACCTGAAAACAGGGGGTTCTTAATGACAGTGCTCTTGTTCTTTTACTGCGCCTCAACAGCTGTGTGGGCCAAATTGAGCTAGTGGTCAGAAAATGGGTCCACCTGCACCAACTGATCACAACCTGGTGTAAGTGACACAATACAGTAAGCAGTGAGCATGCAAAATATGTGTGACCCACCCTGATGTGGCTTTATGTGGGGGATGCGTTTTAGCCTGCGGCACACAAAAGGTACCTCCTGTTGCAGTCAATGCATGTTCTTCTTGCTTAGACCTAGTTAGAAGTTCAGCCCTCGCCAGCAGATCCCATGTAGCTATTTCTTATTCTAAGTATAGGACAAAACTGTGGTGTCAGAACATAAGAATGGTGATACGGGGTCAGGCAATGGCCAATGCCCAGGTGTTTCAGAGGGAATGAACAGAACAGGGCAACCATCGAGTGATCCATCCCCTGTTGTCCACTCCCAGTACCTCACATACCACTGGTGTATAAACTGGGGGTGTGTGTGCAAGAGGTTCTATGGGGCAGGGGCACGAAGAAACTGGGATCCTGTGGGTCCCACAGGACTTGCTGCCATAATAGCGGGATAAAAATAGAGTGGGTATTGCGGGGTGGAACAGGAGCAGGATTTAAAAAACAGTTCTCTCACACTGCAAACAACATGAACGCCCCAGCCAGCAGCCGCTGCTCTCCAGCCGTCCCGCTCTGAAGGCAGCGTCACTGCCAGCAGCAGCACAGAAGTAAGGGATTACTTCAAATTACAAGTAATGGGAGACATGCTGGGGAGGGATAGCTCAGTGCTTTGAGCATTGGCCCACTAAACCCCAGGTGGTGAGTTCAATCCTTGAGGGGGCCACTTAGGGATCTGGGGAAAAATTAGTACTTGGTCCTGCTAGTGAAGGTAGGGGGCTGGACTTAATTACCTTTCAGGGTCCCTTCCAGTTCTATGAGATAGGTGAATGGTAACAGGGGGGTGACTGGAAAAGTTTGCACACCACTGGTCTAAGGTGCCCCCATTACTGTTGTTTAATATGTTACCATACTGAGAGCCTCACACACTCCTGTGAGGCAGGGCAGTGCTGTTATCCCTAGTGTACACATGGGAAACTGAGGCACGGAGAGGCTAAGTGAGTTGCCCAAGCTCACACAGCACAAGTCACTTGAGTCAGCAAGTGGCAGATGTCTCCCAAGTCCTAGGCTAGTATCCTAACCATGGGGCCATCCTAACGAGCCTGTGTGGTAAGGATTGGCAAAGACAAGACTGCTCAGCGTTGATGGTTTATGTGTCCGTGATACTCATGCTTATCTGCACTTGTTTTGTGGTGTACAAGTACATGTACAGCCATGTTGTAGAGCCGGTGTCTGTATGTGTATTGGTGCGCTGTCTGTGTGTCTGTGTGCACACCTGCCTGACCGTAAACGTGTGTGAAAGTCGTTTGCCTTCTCGGCTCAAAGGCAGCAGGGCTGCTAGGGATTTGGGGGGAAGAAACATCTGTTCAAAACCAAACACTGCCTCCTGCTAAATGGGCTAGAAATCTCCTGCCAGTGGGGTCCTGGGTGGAGGATCGAACGCTGGGAATGTTTTGTCTGGAGGAGCTGGGATCGGAGGTGGGTGTCTGTGGAGACTCCCACATCCTGAGAACCAGCCACATCTGGGGAAGTCGTTTGGCCTGCACTGATGGCTCCCCAAGCATTCTTGGCTTTAATGACTCGTGATGCCGCAAGAAGTGGCCCTGTAATGGCCATTCCATGCTTGGCCAAGGGAGTAGCGCAGGCTCTGCCCTGGAGCAGGCATGTTTTCTCATTCCCACTGGGGAATCGGCACTTTCCGCTGTCGGACTGCCCTAGGCTAGGCAGCTTGGAGACTCCAGCTTCTTCTCTGAGGGGTCCCAGGGATTTACAGTTTGCAGTGAGGTGCCCCTTGTATGGGGAGTGTGCTGGGGGGACAGTCACCTGGTGTTTGTTTGGGTGTCTGCTATGCCCACCAACATTACTGTGCCAGAGTGAGCTCTCCCTAATACGCGGGTTCCTGGGTGCTGGCTAAGCAGTCTAATGGAATACAGACTGGGGGTGCCAGCATGAAATGTTGACAAACCAGAGTATGAACCTGCCGTCAGAAATGGGGGGAAGGGAAGAATCATTAACCTTGGAGAGAGAGGCTGTGAAATGGCTGGTCGGCTGGTTAGTGTCTTGCAGTTGGGTTGTTGGAAATCAACCCCCCAAACGGTGAAATTCACATCTGGAGCTGAACTTTGCAAAGGATTTATTTCTCTATAAGGGGCTGATGCCTGGCAGATTGAGTGGGCCAGCGAACAGGATACCAGACTAGGAGTCAGGCTTTCTGGAGTCAGTCCTTGCTCTGCCGCCAACTATCGGTGTGCGCTCGGGCTGGTCACATGTCCTTGTCTGGGCTACGGTTTTCCACCTGTGCAATAAAATAAAACTGGTCCCCTTCTTGCACAAAGCTTTGGCATCTATGAATGAAATTCCTCATAACGTCAAAGGTGTGTCGTTTAACAAGTCCTTTCCCATTGTAGAGAGAGAGGACCAGCTCCCCAATCTCTCAAACCAGTGTTGTTTGCACTGTTGTTGGAGCTGTGCCGATCCCAGGATGATAGAGAGACAGGGTAGGGTGAGGTAATATCTTTTATTGGATCAACTTCTGTTGATGACAGAGACCCGAAGAAGAGCTCCGTGGCGCTCAAAAGCTTGGCTCTTTCACCAACAGACCTTGGTCCAATAACAGATAGAACCTCACCCACCTTGTCTCTCTCAAACCAACAACATTCTTTAGGATGAAGGTTCCAAACGTGACCATGATTTATGATGAATAAATGGCTCTGAACTCGGGGGTGCCCAAATTCCAGCTCTGGATCCAAACCCCAGAGCCCTGCTTATGTACCACACGGGGCCTAACGCTGGATTTCCCTGAGAAGGGGAAGGAATATTTCTTAGAGGCACTGGCAGGTTCTTGGCCTTGTATTAATGCAGCGATGGGTTTCTCCCACACCTGCGTTGTTAGGATGACATAAGTAGTGCATAAGGCCTCTGCACGGGGGTGAATGTCACCATTAGTGATCACGATGGGTTAGGGGTTTACTATGGATGGGGAGGGCAATGGGTCACTAGTGCACGTGGCTACAGGTTTTATAGTGCTAGCTACATCCTTGCAAGGACCTGACAACTTTACCCACCAGGGAGCAGCCTGCTGAGAGCTCATAGGGTGCATGTGCTGGGCTTACCTCCTTTGACTTCAGTGGGGCTGAGCTCACTTGCACCAGGGCTGAACTTGGCCCTGGGTTCATAACTCACCTCCTTGTGCCTGCTGCTGCAAGGCCTGACCCTAGCACAGTGCATCTGAGCTGGAGACCCTAGGCACATTCAGCTGAGCTAAGAGCTGATTGGAGTGTTTTTCCACTGGGTCCCTTCCAGAATGCGGTGCATCTCCATTCCCAATTACTCCTGCGTGGGTCCCCTGGACCTTCATCTCCCCACACCTCTGCTCCCAGAGAGCAGGGCCCTCCCTGACTGACCAGCGGGTCACCTGGCCAGACCGCTTCACCCAGACAGGTGACGTTATTCTAACACAGGGGTAGGCAACCTATGGCACGCCTGCGAAGGCGGCACGTGAGCTGATTTTCAGTGGCA
Source organism: Platysternon megacephalum (assembly GCA_003942145.1). Lineage (NCBI taxonomy): Eukaryota > Metazoa > Chordata > Testudines > Platysternidae > Platysternon > Platysternon megacephalum. Next base: position 330,277 of record QXTE01000205.1, on the reverse strand, counting down.
CTCACACTGCCCGGGTCCTGGCCACCGGTCCGGGGGGCTCTGCATTTTAATTTCATTTTAAATGAAGCTTCTTAAATAAGGTTTTTAAAATGTTTACTTTACATACAACAATAGTTTAGTTATATGTTATAGACTTACAGAAAGAGACCTTCTTAAAATGTATGACCGGCACGCGAAACCTTAAATGAGAGTGACTAAATGAAGACTCGGCACAGCACTTCTGAAAGGTTGCCGACCCCTGTTCTAACAGATGGGTCTGTAGATGTGAATTCAGTTTGTTTTTAATGTAAAATCCCCTCATAGGAATTGTCATTCCGGATCAGACCCGTGGTCCATCTAGTCCGTGTCTCTGACAGTGACCAGCACCGAATGCTCCAGAGAAAGGTGTAAGAGCCCCCACGGTAGGCAGGTGTGTGGGCCTCCTCCAGCTCTGGAATAGTTAGAAATTGGGTTAAACCTCGAAGCTTCTCTTTGAAAGTCAGCATCTCGAGTAGCTGTGGAGTCTTATGTGGCCATTTGATCAGCTGATGGTAAATGGATTGTGGAGTGTTTCACCTCCTAGGTTCAAACCAAGTCAGCAGTTTCTGAAAGTTACTCAGTGCTTAATTTGTACCCGGGCTCATAGGCGCCGGCTTCCTCTGGGCCCGGGGGCTGCTCAACCCCCTGCCCCGCCCCAGATCCGGCTCCCCCACCCCACCCTTCCACCAAGCCCCCACCCCGTTCTGCCTCTTCCTGCCCTCACTCCACCCCAGGCCCCGCCCTGCTTCTTCCCTCCCAATTATGCCCCCGTACACCCAGCGTGCCCCATCCCCACTCCTCCCCTCCTCCCCCAAACCTCCTGCATGCTGCAAAACAGCTGATCGCAACGGGTGGGAGGCGCTGGGAGGGACGGGGAGGAGTGGATCGGCGGGGCCGCCGGCAGAGGGGACTGGGGAGGAAGGGGGGAACTGGCTGCCAGTGGGTGCTAAGCACCCACTAATTTTTTTTCCGTGAGTGCTCCAGGGCTGGAGCACCCATGGAGTCAGCACCTATGCCAGGGCCAAGCTGAGCCACCTCTGGGCTTGGCAGTTCAGAGCCCCGGCATCGCTGGGCCGGCTTCATCGAGTGATGAATGTAAAAAAATTGCTTGCGCCCCAGCACCTGTTTCATTACAAATTAAGCCCTGAAGTTACTGTCTTCTGATGGCAATTCAGTGGTGTCTAATAACGACTCTGCTGCCGTTGCCCTTTATATCTTCAAAGCGCCATAATTAATCTTCTGCAAAATGAGTTTGGTGGGTCTCAGCCCAGTTCCTAGTGGACAGGTGTCCATGTTGCAAAAACCCACCAGCACAATTTGCCCCCTCGTTGGCAGGCTGGACAGAGAGGCCAAAGACCAAAAGGGGTGTTGGAGACTGAATTCTAACCCCTAGAAGGGACACTTCTGGGTTCAGGCTTCAGGTTCTGACATTGCAGCCACCTGGGCTTTATCCATTCCATGGCCGGAGGTGGGCAACCTGCCACCTTCCCTAGCACTGTATTCCCACCGTGTATTTTTACTCCCGTTGGCTGACTGGTCACACTGCACTTACTATCTAAACCGCAGTGGGGGATCGCAGCATGTGGAGACACACCTGAACTAGCTCCAGTGTGGCTAGCAGGAGTACCAATAGCAGTGAAGCTGTGGCAGTTCATAGAATCATAGAATATCAGGGTTGGAAGGGACCTCAGGAGGTATCTAGTCCCACCCCCTGTTCAAAGCAGGACCAATCCCCAACTAAATCATCCCAGCCAGGGCTTTGTCAAGCCGGGCCTTAAAAACCTCTAAGGAAGGAGATTCCACCACCTCCCTAGGTAACCCATTCCAGTGCTTCACCACCCTCCTAGTGAAATAGTGTTTCCTAATATCCAACCTAGACCTTCCCCACTGCAACTTGAGACCATTACTCCTTGTTCTGTCATCTGGTACCACTGAGAACAGTCTAGATGCATCCTCTTTGGAACCCCCTTTCAGGTAGTTGAAAGCAGCTATCAAATCCCCCCTCACTCTTCTCTTCTGCAGACTAAACAATCCCAGTTCCCTCAGCCTCTCCTCAGAAGTCCTGTGTTCCAGCCCCCTAATCATTTTGGCTTTGGCGTGGGCTGGACAGGCCCACCTGGGACCCTGGATACTTACTCAGGTGGCTAGCTTGTGCTGAAGTCTGTGCTGCCGTAGCTTCATCGCTATTGGTACTCGTGCTACACATGCTGCAGTCACACCTCCAGTCGGAGTGTAGACATAGCGCTGGTGTCACTGAGGAGCGTGCCACAGCTGGGAGCGCATGAAGCCATACGCTACAGGAGTCACAAGACCCCACTGTGCAGGTTTCCAAGCTGGGTTCAGTGCCCCAGGTATAGCACAGGGAGATCACGTTTTTTCTTCAGGGTCTCAGGGCTGGGCACGTGAGGGTGGGTGGCAGAGAGGTAGCTGGGTGAAATTAAAAGCCCTGTGATATATAGGAGGTCACCTAGATGATCGGTTGGTTCCTTGTAGGCCTTAAACTCTCTGAATCGAAGAACTCTCCCTTCCTTGTTGGCACAAGGTCTCCTCTGCAACTCCTTGCCCTGGAGATGGGTTTATATGTGGCTTTCTGCAAGGGGCAGACGTGTCATCGGAGTGCTGCAGCTCACTCTTGGGCTTGCAGAGTTTGCGAGGGCCTGGATATGGAGGGATGGGCAGGCTGGGAGATCTGAGGGGCTGGGCGTCAAGCAGAACCTCTGGTCTTCTTCAGAGAAGGGAAGGGAGGTTTCCTTTCCCCCATCCCCTTTGACACCAGGGGTCAGATTCAGACGCTGACGTCAGCAGAGTTGCACCCACTTACTTGACCTGTCTCAGTCACGGGATTGTGGGCGGATACCTGCCTGTTTGTTCTCTTTGAGCCTTCTAGCCAACCCTGGCCCGTAGTGACCATCCTCGCGATCACTGTGCTGAGCGTGGCCAGCAGGGGGCAGTCTTGGAGCAGTTGGGTCTTGGGATGACCCTGATGTTTCCAGAGGCCAATTTTGGCTCTGTTGGTCACAAGTCCCCATGTTCTCCCTGGCACCGTGATGACTCCCCCTGGACCTTCTCCCCTCGACTCCGCCTTCTTCTAAGCTCATAGGTCACATGGAGATCCTGGTCCTGGAGAGAGCTGGATTTCCACCTTGATCCCAAATGTAAGGAAATCACCCCAGATGCAATGGGATTTGCATATGCAGATTGATGCTCGGGGGGCCTGTGCAGCCATGGGTCACGCCATGCTTTGGCGTTTCCTTGCTGGAGACTGTCCGGCATGTCACAAGGAAGCAGGGAGTTCCCCCCTCCCTCCCGCTCAGCGACGGCTCATAAAGCCACAGGTGTGGGATGTTGTTATTTAGTCTACGGCCTGGTATGTGACAGTTTCTTTTCTACTCGGAGTGGTTTCAGATAATTAGTACATTATGATTCCCCCACCTTGTGCGGGGGAGAGGGGAGGGGGCAGCCCACCCTCAGACTCCTTGTAATTTCACATCCTGTGTTTTATGGACCCAAACTGTTTGGGGTGGGGAGTTGAGTGGGGGTGGGGGTCAAAGAGTAAATGGCCACCCCTCCCTCCACCGAATCCTGGGGTTGTTACGGCGACCAAATGTTATTTCGCAGCTTTGCATTTGACTCATTTGTAAAAGTTTTTTTTTTGTTTTTTTTAAAAGGCGTTGAATGCCAAACAGGGAAGAATGGAAAACAAGATGCTCTTTCTCTCTGTCCGCCCGTTCTCCCCGCTCTCCCTTTTTATTACACGCTTATCGCCTCTTTCCCTCCTGCTTTTGAAATTGATTTCCTTTCCTTTCTCCCCTATTCAGGGCCTAAATGCTGAATGTTCGATATTTCATTTGAGGCCGCTAATCGCATTACCGCCCTTGACGTTTTACAGATATCATATTATGGGCGCAAATTTGGCAAATTATTAGCGCTGTAATGTATAGCTTGTCAAAGGTATTTAAGACTCTAAGAGCCCTGGGCTTATCGGGGTTAGCAGAGAGCTTTCGTTGAGCTTTTGAAATGCAGAGAGCCGGTTATAAAACACACTGTGACTCTCTTTTCAGCTTGTAAAAAAAAAAAAGAAGAAGAAGAAGAAGAGAGAGAGAGCGAGAAAAAGGAGGGGGAAAAATGTCATCCGTCTATCAGGGGTTTCCAGGGCTGATAACAAGCAAAATTCTTCTCGGTGGCTTTCACTGGAAATGTGAGAAGCTTTTAAAACATTTCACGAGCTGTCTGGGAAAGGGAAAAAAAAAAATCTTTATTGAAAGGATGTAGCAATCTTTTTATTGCCCTCTATTTATCTCCTGGGGAAAAAACTAACTCGCAGCTCCCCTGCCGGTCAGCGGCCTGTACTGGGGGCTGCAGGCAGGAAAGGTTCCCACCGAAGTAGCCCAGTGCCCCTGCATCGCTCTCTGCAGTGACTCCTGCTGGGAAGTTCTGGGACTTCGGGGTCTGTAAGCTCTGCGGAACCAGCGCTCCAGTTCCTGCTCGGACTTCCAGGGCTTGATGCTGACTTCAACATATTGCTTTTTGCCCCCGGCTCAGCCAAAGGGGGCTTGAATCGTGGTTCACTCTGGGAATTTCCCCCGGCGCGCCCAGTGAAGAACAGAGAGAGGGTGGTAAAAGGGCACCCTCTTGAGCCAGCCCTACAAGACAGAGATTAGAAGGGAAGCTGGCGCCCCTTTCCCAAGATCCATTCCCCCCCTCAGAACAGCTCCGACGTGCCGGGCACCGAGTCTGACACAGTAAGTGCTGATGTTTGGTGCGTGGCGACGGCTTTCTATCCATCTCCCAGAGGGAGGGCGAGCCGGGGGATTCTCTCTAATCTGCCCCCCTAATGAGTTTATTAAAATGGTTTCAAGTCCTATAAAACCCCAGTGGGGATGTGAGCCTCCCTCTTGTGTGTGTGTGTCTCCTTTCAGGCTGGGGGATGGTGCTGGAGTCGCCCTTTGCTCCCGATATTGTGATGCTAACAAGCAGTGGAGTTAGTGAACGCAAAAGCACTCCTCTCACACTGCTGGGGAGGGGGTGATTGTGTCTCTGTGATTCGCTCCCTGCTGGCAGCAGAATGGATATCATGCCCCTTATTATAGAGTTAGACAGACAGAGCCCCATCGCCGAGAGCTGTCAGTCCGGCTTCTCGCTGACAACAACAAAAAAGCCATAAATAAGCAAATGCTTCACAGCAAAGGTGCATGTGTGTGTGTGAGCGAGAGAGAATCTGTGTGAGTGTGAGAATGTAACCTTGTGTGTGTGTTACGTGTGCAAGACTGGGTATATGGATGGCACTGTCAGTGATGGGGTGTATATAAGTGTGTGTGTGTAACTGTGTGAGCGAGGGTATGTTGGTAAATAAGTGTAGGTATGTGGGGGATTCTGTGTATCTGTGCGTGTAAATTTGAGAGTGAATAGGTGGTGATACAGCAAGGCGGTAGGAGCCTTAGAAATAACTACAGGAGATATCTGTGGATCTGACAAGTGTGTGTGTGTGTGTGTGTTGGGACTGAGGAGGAAAAGCAGCAATGCCAAGAAAGTGGCAGTGACTTTGGGTGTTGCATGGAGGTTTGCAGAGGAGAGCTGATCTCAGAGACAGGGGGTGTGTCTGTGAACGGTCAGCAAGTTTTATGAGAGCCTGTGAAGGTCTCCAGCGTGTCCATCCTTTCGAAGCAGCCATTGGCAGGAATCTGGGCTCCCTCTTTCCCAGTGGGTTGTAATGGGTGGGGAGGGTTCTTGACCCTGTCATAGTCTTTCTGAGCCCTTGTCAGTAAGAGTGAAGTGCCCCAGCCCTGAGAGGGCAATGCCGGGGAAGCTGTGGGATAGATCTGTCACCGTTCACTTTCAGAGCGAACCAGGGGTTGACACACAGCACCCTGTCTCTGCTGGCTGGCTGTAGTGCCACTGACCCGTGGGCCTGCTGGCTTCTCCTGCCCTCCCTTAGCTGGATATGTTTTGCAACCCACTAGGTACACATCAATCAACTGACCTCTCTGTGTAGCTCGTGTCTAGCACTGGTGCCTGGGGCGGGGGGTTCTTGGCTATTGACTATGGCCCTGCCGCAGGGTAGAGTGGGTTAGAAATGGATTTTGGTACAGAGCTCGTCAGCACCTAGGTATCCCAAAGCAAGGCACATAGCACTGGGTCACCTGGAAGGGCAGAATCAGCAGCGTGCATGCAGGCAGCAATGGCGTGACCCCGAGGGGTGCTGTTCATTGAAGTCTGGGGGAAGCATACGTGCTCAGCACCTCTCAGGATCAAGTCCCAGCAGATTGCAGATCAGAGCCTATGTTGCTGGGGGGGGCAGAATGAGGAACGGATTTGGGGAACAATCCTGAAGCACCCCGTTGCTACCCTGAATGGAGCAGCTGATCATTCTCATGTGACAGGCCAGCCACCATCCTGGAGGCCACCCCCAGGTTGGGACAGATGTAGGGGGACTGAGCCAGCCGTGACATCCAGAGGGGTGGAGAGTGTGTAATATGAGAAGATAACACTGTAGGTGAGAGGGAACATTTCCCCAGGCCCTTGGCCCTTCATGCCATGTGGCATGAGATTGCATGGGACTCCTTGCTCCCTGGCCAAACTGGAAAGTGCCTGTTTTCTCTGATTCCCCGTACCAGTCCAGACGCTCAGTATCAGCCGTGTGCTGGCTGAGAGGAGCTGTCCCCCAGTGTCTGCACGTCTCAGCGAACAAAAATGAAGCGGGAAGGCAAACTTCCCCGGCACCATAGCGCAGGGCAAGGTGGACGAACTCTAAGGCCACGTGAGAAAGAGAAACGTTCCTCAACAAGAGCTCAGGTGACCCACAAGAGTCAGCTGCTGAGCAGAGGTGGGGCTCCTAATACACTGCAGCAGAATCCTGCGTGGTTTTTGGGGATGCTTTGGGGCTGGCCTCTGAAGAAGGGAGAGTGGCCTCTGCTACCATATGAGCAGGGCCGGCGCTCCCATTAGGCGACCTAGGCGGTCGCCTAGGGCGCTGCTATTTTGGGGGCGCCTGCGCCCCCGCCGCCCGTAGAAATTTGGGGGCGGGACCTTCCGCCGCCGCTGTTGGGGGCGGGATTTCGGACGCGGGACCTTCCGCCGCCTAGGGCGCCGGCAAAGCTGGCGCCGCTACTGCATATGAGCCTTTGAGGACGTGGCTGCAGACAGCTTGGAAAGGGATCGGCTTGTGGATCGAGCACTGGGTTCAAATCTCCTGCCTCTGCTGCTGACTGGCAGTGTGACCTTGAGCAAGTAACTTCCGCTCTCTCTCTGCCTCACTTTCCCCCTCTGCGACATAGGGATAATAATGCTTAGCAGTTTGAACACAAAGGATGGCAAATTATTATTAACAAATACCTCAGTTTTAGGTACGGATGGAGTCTGCAGGAGTCTACAAAGCAGCCAGTGGTTCTGATTTTAGCGCAGCTTTCTGTGAATCAGGAAATGGGAAAATCACTTCCCCGGTGTAATGTGTGCTGGAGGAGGTGTAGATGTGTTTGTGGTGATTAAAGGAGCTGTGTTGTTCTCATGTTACAACCCAGTGTTTGGAGACTGAGGACAGAGAGACACCAAACAGAAGCTCCAGGGATCTAGGGAACCTTTGCAGTAACGTATCCAAATGCCTGCAGTTTGTGTGTCAGGGTGGGTGTGACAGTAAATATGGTGTAAAAAAATAATCAACAGTCATTTTCGTTAAAGAGAATGATAGGGAACCCCCAGTTTCACTTCCTCCACTGCGTGTCATCCTCTCCTGTTGTTATAAGGATTAAAGCCAATCCACTGTGTCCGGAGCACTGGTATCCGTCAGACGCAGACTATGTTAGCCCCCAGTCTACCTTGCATTAAAGTTGATGGCATTTGTCCATTGACTTCAGTGAGGGATGGATCCAACCCTTAGATTGTAAGCCCCTTGGGACAGGCACGGTGTCCTTGGTATTTGACTGTAGCCATCAGTGCTCAATGAGTTGTACTAGACACAATATCTGTCAGTGAGAACCGCAACCATGCATGAGAAGTGCTGTCTGAGCACAGGAGTCGGGACTCCTGGGTTCACTTCCTGATTCTGCCTGATTCTATGACCTTGAACAGATTGCTGCCCTCTCTGCACCTTTGTTCTCCATCTGTAAGAATCCCCGCTCCCTCACCAGGCCTTGTGTCTATGTTAGAGATTGGTCTAGCACCCATCCCGGTTAGAGCTAAGTGGGTTAATTAAAACAGGTTAAGTATTATTTTATGGAGCATATGATAACATGGATCCAAATTCTGCCCTGGATCCTGGACTGCAGTCTGGAGTAACTCCACTGGAATTGACAGAAATACTTCAGATTTTTGCCTGCTAGAAATGAAAGCAGGATCTGGTCCGTGCTGGAGGATTTTGTATCCTGTTGCCCTGTTGGACAGAAGTTTTTGGTTTGAGTTCAGAGCACTGGGCTCCTTTCCCCTCTCAGTTTCCTAAGGATGCAATATTCTCCCTCTCTCTCTCATATGAAATGGCGCATCGGTAAGTGCTACTTAAGAAAACACATGTTCTCCCCCTTGAAAGCAATCCCCCCGCTCCCCCCGCAACACCTTTCTTTATTCGACCCAAACCTCACCAAGGGGGATTTGCAACAACTGCGGTGATAAATCCGCCCGCAGATAATTGGCAAGAAAACAACACTTGTGCAGTATATAACGTTTTATGGTTGTTTCATGTACTTTATTATAATACTAATGAGCAGTTATATATCAGGAGCTAACTGCACGCCGGATTAGCTTGTTAGCATGATATGAAATGGCAGAGCAAATAGTCCAGTCCCCCTCGCCCGCATGCCCTCCCCCCCACCCCTCGTTCCCATTTGCACTGAGTAATTAGTATGCAAATTAGACCCCGGGACCACACAAGTTCTAGTATATTACAAGGGCTTTATTATGCTCTTGTGAGTAGATGATGGAAACGGCCCATGACAGTGTTTATCTCACTACCTCTCTCTCACATACGTTGGCAAAGAGTAAACACACACAGAGCCGGGTCTGCAATGTTACGGCTCCCTGAAGATCCCCCCCAGCTTGCCTTTATCCCGCGGCCGGCGTTCAGAGCCTCCGCCTGGAAGCGCCGTAACAATGATGTTAATAACAGCAATAACGCTGATGGTGATGATGCTGGGAGCCGCCTTGGCTCTGGCAGCAATGGCAGTGATTAGAGTAACCAGGCGAGCGACCAGAGCAAAACCGCTACGGTTAGTCCCCGCGTAGGCAGCACTTTGGCTGTTCCCAGCTTGGCCCTGGTTTCCAGACCTAGCTGGGGCATCCTTCTTCTGGAGATGTCTAGCCCAAGAGGCAATGTGTTTCCTGTTCCTTCAGGGTCAGGAATCCAGATGGGCTTGGCTGAGCACAGAGCATTCTTGGGCCCTTTAGAAATTCCCAAGCTGTTGAGAGGACAGGTCTCGGCTCCAGTTTGCTTCTGACACCATCCATCTTTCCTCCCGTTCGCTGTATTGCATACTTCATGTCGCAAATCCATGCATCCTTTCTCCCCTTCTCAAACACAAGGGCGCTGGGATGGCCTCTCTTTTCTAACGTGCGTTTGGTGTTGGCCTGAGCGCCATGGAGACTGGAACCCTCGGCTTATCTGCAGGGTAGTCACGGCAGTGGGAGCATCCCCCGTACTGCCCTGGCCAGGTGCTGTCCCAGAGGCAGCTCAGCTACGGGTGAGAGCGGAATTCAGCCTCCCTGGTGTGCTGACCTCCCTGCTCGGCGTGCCTGCAGGGATGACCGTTGTTGCGGTTTTTTGATGATGGGCGGTTACATGTCCACAAGGACTGAAACATCAGCTCCTGGTATCTAGGACACCGAAGAGCTGACTTCTAGTCACCATGAGCCAGGCTGGAATAGATCTGGTGGCCCAGCAGCTGAAAGGCGCCATGTCCCTTTTCCCCGGGCCCACCCCGCCTTCCCTGTTCTCCATCTCTTTCCTTTGGAGGCGTCACACACTAGTGGAAATTGCCCCCTGGGACGTGTTAGGTTGTTTGAATATTTTCGCTCAGGGTGTAGGACTTTGTGGCTGTTACACAGCAGAGGGGGAAGGAGGCAGATTTGCAGGTGAGGGCCGCGGTCAGTTTCAAAGGGAGATGCAACCTTAATGAAGATGGCAAGTCAGAATCAACCCCTCCTTCCTTCTTCCCCAGTGCGCTTGTGTACAACTAACTCGTCTCCTTCTCATCCACACATGCCAGCACAGAAGCTTTGGGATTTAACCTGAGAGGCCCTATGGTTTAACACTGGGGTTCCCAACCTGTGGCTCTGGGACCCCTGGGTGGCTGCAGCACTTGCAGCTGGTCCCCAGAAGGTGTCTGGTCTCATGACGCCAGCTCCCCTTGGGAGGGGGAGATGAATTGAGGCGCAAAAGGGAGAGAGTGTGATCAACGTTATTCTTAAAGGACAAAACGCTCCTTGCACCCAACACATGAAATCCTCTCCTCATGTTCCTGTGCTGTGCAGGCCGTGGCTGCAGGTGAGACATGGGTGTTCTGTGAGTGTCTGCGGGAGGGGATGTGACCACCGTACAGTCTCTCGCTTATGAAGATGTGGTCTGAGCTCTGAAGAAGTTTCAGAGCACCCTGCTGCGGCAGATGGATCAGGTGGCTGAGAGCCAGGATGTGGCCGTGCCACTGACTCACCGCGTGGCTGCGAGGGGCCGCAAGGCTGGAATAAGCCGGCGGGGCTGTGGGTTGGGATTGAGGGTCATCGGCAGAGCTGTGTGTTGAAGTGGGGAGTCCAGGGCTGTAATAGCAGGAAGCTGCTGGTTGGGATTGAGGGCCATCAACACAGAAGTTGATGAACACAGCGTCCAGGACTACCCGTTTCTATCAACATTGCAAACAGGGCGTCCCACGAATAAAAATGTGCAGCTGGTCTTCCTAGTGTTTCTGGAGGAACCGGGGACCCTGTAGCCTGGTATTGGGAAGATTGGGAAGGCAGCTGGCGTACAGAGTGGGAAGAGATCTACATGAACTGAAGCTGAATTCTACATTGTGGGGGCTGCTGGGGCAGGGTGCATGTCACCGCAAGGGGGAATTGACCGGTCCTTGGGCAGTCCGAGTACTTCCAGTCTCCCAGCGCCTTCCTACCGAGGCACCCGCCTTTTCAGTTTTCTTCTGATCATTTCTTTTTGTGTCTGGCATTCTCACTTGTTTTTGGCATTCTGAGCTGACCCATCTGGGGCACCTGCTGCTCCAAAGGGGAAAGGGAAAACCGGAGTGACCAGAAGGGGATCGAAGTGGTGGCAATAAACAAGACTGGAAAGAGAGAGATCCTAACCTGTGTCTCTTAGAGGGGTTCTTTCACGCCTGGACACTGAAGTGCTCAGGGCCCAAGTAGAATGATCCATGAGCCCCTAAAAAAAAATTGGCTACATTCATACTTAGCATAAGGAAGAGGGGGAAAAAAAATCTGTGTAGCCGGCAGTTTTTGTAAAGCGTTGAAGTACACCACACATCAGCCCCTGACAGGCCCTGATGTTAGCTCCCGGAATGGATCACAGGAGACTCATTAGAAAAAACAAATATTATCGCACGCTGAGATGATTTATGGAGAAAAATGAAAAATTTTGTGTTGTTGCGTCTTTGCTCTCCCGCTCTCCTCTGCTTCGTGCAGGGAAGTTATTTATGGCTGCGGGCCCTTAACTAGAGAATGGTGAAGCTCCGAGCTGCTCACTCCCTGCAAACTGCCTGCATTTGATTTTTATTAGTGACTTAAAACTTCCTTCTTTTCACCCCCCGCCCCCTTTATTATCCCGACCTAACTGAAATGCATTTTAACGTCTGCTACTTGTGCCTTTAATGGGAATCGCCCCACCAGCCCAGCAGCAAATAACGTGCCATTGACAGAGGGAGGGCGGCCCGAGAGCCAGCCAGGCAGACAGGAAGGAGTTACTGGTCCGTGTGCACTCCTCTCTCGGCTGTGCGGCGCCGTTACCTTTGCAGTAACTGGAGAGGCATTTTATTGTCAGAGGAGCGAATGCAAAAAAAAAATCCTGGTTCCAGCTTCCTATTTATTTTCAGCGGAGTTATTGAGCTGGAATCAGGTAGGTGCCCCAGAAACAAGGGTTCGAATCCTGACAGAGCTCACAGTCCTCCTGCCATCAAATAATTGAGTTCCCTGCAGTGAGTCATGGGCACAATGCTTTAAAATTGGAGTCTGTGTCCATGCAGAGCAGACATTAATGATTCCAGAGCACTTTCCTTGAGGGGGGGGGGGCAAGGGAGTTGCTTGAAGTCCCTTGCCAGAAATGTCACCTCTGTTGTGCACTGCACTGTGTGCACTCCACTCCAGAAGTGGCTGCATTTCAGCCTACATCTAAAGCTTGTACAGTGATTTGGGATCCTTCAGGATCCAAATGTTGTTACTATTTTCTGAGTGCCAGCAGGGTGCTTGACTCTGCACAGGGCATGCTCTAGAGGTGGAAAGTCATTGTTATTGAGTGTGTGAAGAAGAGGAGACTTCTGTAGCAGAAGTGTTCTAATCATCCCTGATGATCAGAGTTCAGAACCAGATTCCACACACACCTCATCCCTGCCTGCTTGATCTGGCAATGAAGTTGTAACGTTGAATTCAAACCCTCTGGATCATAGGGGCATCGCAGTCCATTGGGTAAGTCTTGAAACCTAGTTACTGTTCCCGGGTCTGGACCATACTTGCTCTATGACCTTGGGCAAGTGACCATGGATTGCTTTTCCTAAAGTTCACAGGTACAAATTCCCTGACTGTGCACCTCAGTGGGCAAGTGGACATGTCCCTGGCCATTTGCACCACAGTTGTAATTGTTACATGTACCTATCTAGGTTGTTTATACTGCATTTATCTTTGTGGTGTCTGAGGGTATGTCTGCACTACAAGCGCTGCAGCGTGGACACTTGCTACAGCGATGGAAGGGGTTTTCTGTCACTACAGCAAATCCACCCCCACGAGAGGCCATAGCTAAGTCGACGTTAGAATTCTTCCGTTGACGTGTCCATATCGGGTCAGCTTAACTGTGACTCAGCACCGCTGGAAGTCCTGCTCTGTGTGCTGAGCTCAGTGCAAACTGAACGTCTGTGTTTTCTGTGAAAATTATACTCCTCCCCACTCCCTGCCTCAGTCTCCCTGTCTGTAAAATGGAGAGAGAGACCTTGGCCGACCTTGACGAAGCACTCTGAAATCTGGCGGCTGTGTGGGAGAGAGGGTCCTGTGTAAGCCCAGATGTCAGCAGCAGTGGAAGGACCCTGGAGACCGACTGGTGAGCCAAGAAAACGAGCTGGGGCTTGGCTAGGCCGTCCTTGTCCAGCCGGCTCCTCGCGAAGTGTCTCTGAACCTCCCGCAAGGGTTAACGGCCCACGCGGTGCACCCCGCGCAAGCTCTTCCCTTCCCTCCATCGACCCCTCCGAGGCCTCTGTGTTCATGCTCCAGTAGCTGCTCTGAGTAAATATTGGGGGGAAAACGACCGAGTCCCCAAACAGGAAAGGTGGAACGTACGTGTGTTTAGGAGCTTTCTCCAAACATAACAAATATCCCCAGGCCTGGGGCCTCCACGCTCCCTGCCCTGGGCTCTGCCAGGTGCCATATGAAACACAGTCACGCTGTCTATCTGTCTGGAGAGGGGAGGCCTACCTGAGAGGTTAGGCCTGGGTTGTCTCCGTCGCCCCGTGTGTCTGAACAGGGTCCGTCACACCCTAGGCCTGAGGGGAGTGTATGCTTGAGCCGGCGGGAAGGGGGTGGGGAGGTGAAAGCAGCGTTTGGTGGGGCTGTGCTGATTGAGACAGAACGAGGGGGAGAAAGGGAGCAGGAGGAAGTGGGGATGGAGGGTGACGGGGAGTGAGAATTGAAGGTGAGGTGAGGGCAATGTTTATTCTGCTGTGGTATAAAGTCCTAGATTGGCTTTGTAAGAGTCCCATTCTGCCCCTCCTCCCCCATTTTAGGGCACGTCTACACTGCATTTAGACATCCCATGGCTGGCCTGTGTCAGCTGACTGGTGCTCCGGGCTTATGCTAAGGCCGAGCCTGAACAGCCCCTTAGCCTGAGCCCCGCCAGCCTGAGTCGGCTGGCACGAGCCTGCCGCGGGGGTCTCATTGCAGTGTAGACGTACCCTAGCATCACCTCTTTCACCTCTTCTCCCCTGTGTTTGGTTGCCCTGGGCCTGGCTGAATCACTGCCCTCCTGGGGCCCCAGTCAAACAAAGCAGGGTGAGTGGGGGAGCAGGAGCCTCCCAAGGCGACGGAGGCAAAGAGGCGTGGGCTGGGCTAGTCCCTGGGGACCCTGACTGGCCTGCGAGGTGCTCACCCACACCCTGGTTTTGCTAGTTGCTGGCAGGCTCCCAACTCCTGGACACGGTTGCTAAGTGTCCCCCGAGCTGCGGTGAGCACGGCAGGCCCTGGTCCTCCCCCAGGAAACTCTTTGGGTGGCTGGACAGTCCCATTCTTTCCCTGGTTGCTCCCTTGCGAAGCGTCCCCAAAGCAGAGCAATAAGCTTTCCGGAGCGATGGTTATCGGCTGGCCTTTTCCTCCGCTGCCTCTTTGTACTGAGCCTTCCACGTGAGCCAAGCTCAGGAGACCTCCCAGCCCGGCCCCTCCCTCTCCGGCTGCTTCCTCAACAGGGCCTGATTGCCTTTCAATGGAGCTGGTAGCTAAGCACGGGTTAATACCCAGGGACACCTGCAGCTTGGCTGGTGCTGTTGACATGGTGGGGAGGGAGGGATGGGGCGGAGGACGGGGAGAAGAGATCGTTGGTGGCTTTATTATGTAGAGCTCAGCAGGCCTGGGGCCTTCCATTGTCCAAGTGGCAAATAAATAAATAGGAGAAAGCAAATCTTCCCTATGGCTCAGCAACGGGAGGTTAACAGCTGGACATGACATGACAAATTGGGCATTTTTCTGTGGGGGCTGATCCTAACAGCTCTGTGTGTGAGAGCGAGGGAGGGGGAAGGGAAGGGGAGCCGGCTGAAGGAGGGGAGAGAGGGAGAGATTTTTTGCAAATATCCATTTAACTTTTGAAGTGACTTTGGTGTGCCCCGTGTCACGTCCCGTATGGCTCGTTCTCCACCCCACTCCGTGCTCCAGCTCACCCACCAGCTCATTTGTAGAAGTAACTGATCTTAAGCAACTCTTGGGGGTTATTCTCCGAAAGGAATTCTGAAATGTAAGCACGAGCATTCACCCCACAAACCTGATTCTCATTGACTTGGAATGGGAAGAAATGGTGCGGAGGCCCGCAAAGGTAACCCACGCCGGTCCGTATATGACCATCGGGTCCAGGCAGTGAACACTTTGTGGTTGTTCTGTGGCCTGGGAGCCTGTCACCCACATGAGGCAGGGAGGTGATTTTTGATGGCTAATGAAATTGGGAATTCACAAGCAGGAAAAGAAAGAGAATGAATCAAATAATGGATCTGTGGAGAATTATGAACTCGCCTCCAATCTGCACGTTCAGTCCACCCACTTCCCCCTCCACAACCACTCCAGTTTGCCTAAAGGGGTGATGCTTTATGGCTCATCCTGGAATCTCCCCCCCTTGTCTTGGGCTTAATAGAAAATAGGTTAAACAAAGAGAAAATGTCTCCAGTGTTGCCAGTGGGCCCAGCGTTGTTTGTATTTGGGGGATAGGGCTTGGTTTGATTTTGAAGCTACGAGAAAGAGTTATCTAGGAGCAGGCTCCAGGGTTTCCTTTTTAAAATGAGAAGGAGAATGAGTCCTGCGTGCCTTTCCTTTCTGTGTGTGGCGGGTTTGGCTAAATGTGATGTGGGTGGACATGAAGGGCTGTCAGTGCTGGCTAGAGGCTGACACATCTTTGTGTGGGCTATTGTGTTTTGAAAGATTGTCCCCTTCTCGACACAGCTTTGCCAATACCCCTCAGTCCTGACCTGCGGCTCCCCTCCTATTCCAGCGATGGGGGTCCCTGCCCCCTCAGTCTGTTCTCTGTAACCTCTCCTACTCCGACCCCCCACTATTCCATCCTGCATGCCCAACACACAGCTCTTCTCATGCGCCTCAGTCCTGATCTGAGAATCCCCCCTGCTGTTGTATTCCTGCTCCTCCACACAGCCAGGCCAATGCGCCTCAGTTTTGACCTCCATCCACTCCTGTTATTCTAACCATGGGTCGCTGGTGAGCATCAATGGCCGATCATTCTGAAATGTGCTAAGTTGGGTGCTGGTGTGATACAGAAAAACATCCAGCAGCCAAATTTATTTAAGCAGGGGCCCCAAACGGATTTGAACCCAGGTTTCTAGAGAGACTTTTAGGTCACCACAGTGACTTTGCGGAAGCTTTGGGTTGATTCATTCTCTTGAAAAGGCAGGTGGCGGTTTCTTGCAAAGACAGCTGGACTCCTGACTTTTTAGGCTGGACACCGCTCTGTGGTACCCATCAAAATCCTGAGTCACTCCATTGAGCCTGGCCCCGATCTTACCCAGACCCAGTTTACACTGGAATAACTCCATTGAGCTCAATGGAAATTGTTCGGGTGCCATCAGACCCAAGGACCGGAGGCCTGCAGCCATTTGAATCCTGGATGAGCCCCTAGTTATGTGATGGGCACTGTCTTGGCTGACCTACCTGGGGTTGAACTGGGGATCTCTAGAGCTAAAAGCGGGAGCTGAAGTAAAGAGCTCAGCTCTAGTCTTGGTGGGAGCGGTAACAGACCCATAGCTTCTGTGTATTGGGCACAGACACACACACGCACACTGACCGGCCGCTAGCATGGTTACCGCTGAGCCCGAGCCATGGCCGATGATTGTGGGGAGGGACGATCTGCTCTCCTGGCTCCCACACAGGTACTTGCAAGGGGATGGGGAGACAATAACCTGATGGTCTACTTAGCATTGGTGATTTGGGAGGGGAGCGGAGGAAGGGGGAGACGCCAGCCTTGAGTTCCTTCCTAACAGGGGGCTGTTAACTGGAAGGATGTGCCCAAGACTTCCAACTTCAGCTTCCCTGCTCCAGCTCTGCTTCCTCGGGGGAGGGGGCAGGGTGTTTGGACAGCCCAAGTGTCAACTAATTAATAGGAGTTTATAGGGACACTTCCAGGACAGCTGGCATGGGAGAGGGGCGAAAGTGCCCCCTGGTGTCTTGAGTCCCGTCCGCCAACCAGTGCTCATCTCCATGGGCTACAGGGACAGCGGCTGCTTCGGTGTAGGACCGAGGGGTGCGCCTGGCTCAAGCAGCCTGATGACGTCTAGTTTTGCGTTACTCTCTCGGGAATGGGGCTCACTGCTCCTGCCCGTGCTCCGACACCAAACACAGAGCAGCACCGATCATCCCACTCCAGAGACCTCCCTGCGTGGAGCAGGGGCCGCGATTAACCAGCATTTCCCTGACCTGTGTTGGTAAGGACCCCGTGGGTTATTCAAACAGGAGGATGGGCGAACTCTGCAGCACCTCCCACCTAAGTTTCCTGACTGTGCTTTGCTCCGCTGGGATGGTGGAAGTAGACAGCTGGTGAGTTTCTCAGCACACAGTAGCATGGCTGCCTCCAGTCCCATTCTCAGGCCTTCCCAGGCAGCTCAAGGACCTGGTTACATGAAGAAGGCCTCTTAGAACAGGCTTAAGGAAGCCAATCCCTTTGCACCAGTGTGACAGGGCCGGCTGCTTTGTCACAACTCCCCAGCCTGTGTCTGGGCTGTTTATTTCTTCACCCTTTGGTACCAGGCTTTACATTCATTGGTGTCAACCCCCACCTTGGCAGCCCTCTCCCACCCCCGTCTCTCCCGAGTGCTGGGGCCAGGTTTCCGGCGGTCCCTTTCACTCTACGGATCCCTGAGTTAGGGGCCTCCCTGACCGTGTTCTTTGACCAAGCCAGTAAATGAAGTGTAATAACCAAAACGGGGATTGTTGTCCCCGCAATAGCTGTGAAAATCTCTCCCCTGGGAGCTCAGAGCTCCCAGCCTCTGGTATTAGATCACAATCCCACTAACCTTCCTGTCCCCTGGGCAATATCTTACCGCTGCTGCCCTCAGCGCGAGGCACTATTTATTACATAGGCTGGCTTGTGTGTGTGTCTATGTGTTCATAAAGCCTGATTGAGCTGTAGGGGAAAGTGCACTCGAGGGGAAGGGGGAGATGAATGCTGGGTTCTGCCTGCCCTACACATGGGCGTAACCCCTGCTAGTGCTGCTGAGGGCCCTGACCCTTGGGCTTTCAGGCTGCTCATGGAGATTCAACCAAACTGTAACCAGAACCAGACAGATCCTCCCCACCACTCAACTTCCTCCTCCCGTGCTGGTTTGAGTGGGGCTTTCCCAGGTACCTTTCGCGATATCCCATTTTCTGCCTGCCTCTCCCGGTCCCTCTGGCTGGCCCAGAGATCTCAAGCGGTGGAGCAAGGGGGGTGGGTTTACATTCAGTCACATCTACAAGAGTGTGGAAATGCAGCTACTGCCTCCCTCTGGGCCTCTGGCCTGCCCCTATGTGGCTCTCCCCTCAGTCGCACTGTGTTGCCTAGACAAATACAGAGACCCCTGGTAAGTGGGGGGGGTGGGGGGGGTTACAAAACTTGTGCAACTTAGGGATCGCCAAGGAGCAGGTGGGCCAGCGCCAACTGGGGTCAGGGAGAGGGAGTTCAGAGCCGTTGCGATGGTGCAGCTGTAGGAGAATATGGGTGAAGCATCCGTAGCAGCGGCTCTGACGAGTCCACACCAAACCAGGTTCAGCTCTGCCTCTGCCCTGTGGCCACACAGGTCTCTGCGGCGAGGACGAGTTGCCCGATTTCTGCCAGCGCCGGCCTGTTATACCGGTTACGAAAGGTAGCAGCGATCAGCGGCCACACTTGCCCTGTGCGCTCGCCCCTTTGCTCCTTCCCCATCCCCTTCCAGGCCCCTGCCGTGAGCCGCAGAGGTGTGAGCCTTTGGACTGCTCCTCTTTTCCGGGGTGCTTGGTCTCCCTGGAACATCCACCTCTCTGGAGTTTCCATGTGTTAATCTTCTGTGCCCTGGGAGGAAACTCAGCTAGTCACGTCCAGTTCAGATCGGAAGTGAGCGATTTAGGTTGCCCCTGCCCTCTCCTGGGTGGACTCAGGACTGCTCAGCTGTGTATCATAGGCCTTATACTCCTCTCAGCCAACAGAGAGTCTCCTTTAGAACAGGCGGTAAGAGCCTGGGCTCTTGGAGCTGCGTTCTCACCCTACTAGTGCTACGAAGTTCCCGATGGCCACAGGGTGCAACATAGGCTTAGGTGTCTGTTACGTTATCCCGTTGTTAGCAAGTCCCCTTCCCTAGCTCCGCAGCTTTGCCGACCGACGAACAGGGTACGCAGCCAGTTTGAACTAGTGACAAAACTGTCCTTCTTGACAGTGGCACCTGTTGGAAGATTCCCTTCCCTGAGACCACCGGTGAGCAAAGCCACAAAGAACAGAGCGGAAATACAATCCCATGCTCCCTAAATAGGTTTGAGGAGAGACGCCTGGGTAATTCCCCAGCTCCAAGGACCTCCCGATTTTGGGAGCGGTTAGATCCAGATCTAAGCTTTGTGCTTCAGGCCAACCTCCCTGCAGTGCCAGAGATCGTGCACCATAGCTGGAATCCACGCGCTCCAGTCCGGTGCTTGCCGGCAGTGGCTGCCCCATGGCCTGTCCACCTGCCCCTGGTTTTTCTATAGTGCCCGTTGCTGTGTCTAAGTGCCGAAAGCAGGTTCCACATGGCAGCCTGCATGCTGTGAGGCTGAGCACACCTGGCACTGCGACGTGGCACGGACGTGGCACAGAAAGGGTTATTATCGCATGAGGATCGGGGAGGTAGGGAAGAGGGCTATGAGGTCTTTCATTTTCCAGGAATCCACCCCCTCCCCCGTACCCTTTGCTCTCCTATATAATATTCCATGCTATAGCCCATCAATGCTGCTCCGAGCCCACAGCCTGATTGAATTTGGAAGCCTTTGTTTACAGACGTCTGGCTGTACAGGGGTATTTATTGAATTTTCCATGAAATGTTGCTCCCCTAATGCTGTAAAGCACAAGCTGCCCACATCAGAGGAGCTGCGTGTTAACGGATCGGGTTACTCAAAGACGCATTGCTCTCCTGTGCTATTGTTTCACACATACCCGGGAGGAGAGCGGATGTTGGAATTCAGGCGGTGGGAGACGACGGCTCCCTGCCCATGGTGGCTCTTGCTGTTGGAAGGAAGGGGAAAGGGACGTTCCATGGGGCTATGAAGGTGTAATTGGGACCCCTCCTCTAAAAGGGGACAATTCCAGTTAGGTGGCCTCTGTCCCAGGTGCTGCACTCAGCAGGGAGAAGAGCATCATCTTCGGAATCGCCAGTGCCACGTTCTGCACATCCTGTGTTGTTCCCTGGGGGCCTCTCCTCCAAGTACTGGCCTAGCCCGGCCCTGCTTGCTTGGCTGAGATCTGAGGGTGCTCTGGCTGCAGGCTATCATAGAATCATAGAATATCAGGGTTGGAAGGGACCTCAGGAGGTATCTAGTCCAACCCCCTGCTCAAAGCAGGACCTAATCCCAACTAAATCATCCCAGCCAGGGCTTCGACAAGCCTGACCTTAAAAACCTCTAAGGAAGGAGATTCCACCACCTCCCTAGGTAACCCATTCCAGTGCTTCACCACCCTCCTAGTGAAAAAGTTTTTCCTAATATCCAACCTAGACCTCCCCCACTGCAACTTGAGACCATTGCTCCTTGTTCTGTCACCTGCTACCACTGAGAACAGTCTAGATCCATCCTCTTTGGAACCGCCTTTCAGGTAGTTGAAAGCAGCTATCAAATCCCCCCTCATTCTTCTCTTCTGCAGACTAAACAATCCCAGTTCTATTAGGGCCTAAACAAAACAAGTCCTATTAGGGCCTAGGAAAAGACCTTCATGGCAGGCAGATTATCTCATCGATCAACTGAGGGGTTTCTTGCACCTTCCTCTGAAGCATCCGGTGCTGCTGGCCACTGCTAGAGACAGGATACTGGAGTAAATGAACTACACATCTGAGCCAGTCTGGCAATTCCTGTGTTCCTTTGTTACCACACGCCACATTTCCCAGCGTATCCCTTTGGCCTGATCCAGCCAGACCCTATCCTCAGGCCCCACAGCTGCAGAAGACAATCGGAAGCAAAAGAAAAAGAGGAGATGCTCAAAGCACAGCGCGTAATTTGTAACCTCCCGCTTGGGAGGGAAATGAGGCGCAGTCTGGCTTATGGAGGATATGTCCGGGACCTGACTTTGGTGCAGTGGTAGCTGGAGGAATGCCTCTTCCTTCCTTAAGAGAGAGAGAGCGAGCACAAAACCATCTTGCAAAACCCTGGGTCAAGAGCCCCAGGATCTTTGATGTAAAATAAATGGTTCTCGGGAGAGAGCATGTGTTCACCATGTTAGAAAAACAAGCCCCCTGCAAACAGCACATACTGAACTCTGCCCAGAGGAAGGGGCTTCACGAGTGGATGGAGGGGAATAGTCCTAGCATAGGAGCAGCACCCTGCCCCCCGCCCAGACTTGTATCTTCACACTGGGCTTGGGCAGGGGGCAGGATGGTCGGGGGATTGTTTTCTCAGATTTGATTGGTTTATTTATCCTTGGTCCAGGCTCCCATCTGGTCCAACTTCAAACTGGGGCTGCGGTGAAGTGTGGAAGCCGCCAAGAGAGATTCTGCAAACAACAGTTGGGAAAAGTATATAAATATTCCCAGACATAAAAGTGACTGTGTCTGAGGAATGGGCAAGTTGGCCTGCGAATGCTGGGTAATGTGGGGCCTTGTCCCCCGTTCACCGTGTCTTGAGTTGGGACGGCGGGGGCTGCACATTGGCAAGCAGCTGGGATATACCGTTCAGTGGGGCCAGGATCAGCCCTGAGAAATGCTCAGGCGGCTCCCCTCGACTGAGGTTTGCACGTTGGTGTGTGAGGGATGTGTAGGACCCAACGTGGATGGCTACTGCCAGATGCCACAAGGCAAGGACAGTGCAAAACTGAAACCTGGATTGAAAATCCTTTCTTCTACTCTTATTTCCTGGCCAAATCTTCAAAAGTGGCCATTAATTTGGGGCACCCTGATTTTTGAGTTCCCATCCTGAGATGACACTGTGGACCTGGTTTTCAGAGATGCCAACCTCTGAAAGAGGAGCTCCCGCTGACTTTCACTGCAGTTAGGAGCTCTCAGCAAATCTGGCCCTAAGTGTCTTATGTTGGACACCCAAAATGAAGTGGTTGCTCTTGAAAAATGTGGCCTAAATGCCAATGCTGTTCAGCATCAGAGCGGCCAGACTGGGTCAGACCAAAGGTCCATCCAGCCCAGTCTCCTGTCTTCTGACAGTGGCCAATGCCAGGTGCCCCAGAGGGAGTGAACAGAACCAGGGAATCATCAAGTGATCCATCCCGTCGCCCCTTCCCAGCTTCTGGCAAACAGAGGCTAGGGTCACCATCCCTGCCCATCCTGGCTAATAGACATCGATGGACCTGTCCTCCATGAATTTATCTAGTTCTTTTTTTCAACCCTGTTATAGTCTTGGCCTTCACAACATCCTCTGGCAAGGAGTTCCACAGGTTGACTGTTCGTTGTGTGATTGTGCACAGGATAAAGGCAGTTGTGTTTCATGGTGTTTAAATGGTAATAAAGGAGACAGATTTCACTCACAGCCCAGGGCTGTGAATGCTGCTGTGTGCATTCAGGAGGTGTCTAACAGGGGAAGGCAGGGATCAGCATTAAGTCCGGTTTCATTCACCATCTTCGTTAGTGATCTGGAAAAGGGAGTGAAGGCCATGTGGCTGGAGTTTGCTGGCGATACGGAATTGCGAGGAGCTGCGAGCACCAGTGAGGACAGAGAAATGATATAATAGAGGGAGGCATAGGCAGGAAATAGCAAAATGAGATTTAATCCCAAAGCCAGATCCTCACAGGGAGGCAGGATCCCGGGAAGCAGGAGCGGCCGAGAGGGGCATGGGGCAGGAGTTTGCGACAAGATATGGCAGCAAAGCAGACCAGTGCAGTGGGGCTGCAGACATAGAGGCGTTGTGTCCGTCTGTCTTTCTCTCCCATCCCCGCCCCATCCGTCCACTGCACATTGGAATATGGATTCTGGTCTGGGCTGTATCCGGTTTTGACCAAGGTCATCATTACCATCAGCTGGCTGTGCATTGTCCTGTTCATATTGGGGCAGGTCTCCACATTACAACTCCCCCCAGCACCAATTCCAGTGTTTGTTGGCAGCCTCAGTTAGATCCCTCAGCTGCTAAACCCTAATTCCCGAGTGCAGGGTTGAAGGTACATTAGCAGGGCAGGGCAGGCTGAAGGTTGCACTGCTGCTGTGCCAGTTCTGGGGCAAGACAGAGCGCTTTGGGCTCCAGGCCTGTCAATACAGGCACCTCTTGGCCACTGAAACCCCAGAGCAATTAGACCAGGCAGGGGTTCCTGTGCGGTGTGTGGGCATTTCCACCCTGCTTCCTTGGTGAAGTGTTTTGCTCTTCGCTTTCTGGACACCTGGCTCTGTTGTGTGCTAAGGACCTAGTCTAAAAGTCCACACCGGATCTGTGGGCATCACAGCGTGTCGCTGAAGAGCCCAGGTGTCCAGGTTATGGTCTTCCCAGGCGCATGGTTTCACTACTGTCAATATTAGGGCAATGCCCCTTACTCTAGTGGTGAAAATGTGCCTTTGTGATGTGAAAAAGAAGCATTGGCCTGCTAAACCCAAGGTTGTGAGTTCAATCCTTGAAGGGGCCATTTAGGGAGCAGGGGCAAAAATCTGTCTGGGGACTGGTCCTGCTTTGAGCAGGGGGTGGGACTAGATACCTCCTGAGGTCCCTTCCAGCCCTGATATTCTATGATTTCTAAGAACTGGCCGTCTCCTTGGGCGATATTGTGCTATTATTGCCCTCAAAGCTAGTGTGGATTTGTTTGATCGCTTGATGCTTGCGTAAAGCAGGCTGCCCACTCAAGAAATGCTCTGGGATGTAAGGATGCAGCTGTGGTGGTGTCTGCAGCTGTTCTGATGGATCCGCTGGCTGCAAAGTTTCTGCCATTGTGGGGGGTAGACATCTCACCAAATTAGCTGTTCACAGGTTACGTCTGAGCTGGAGTCAGGTCCCTTCCGAGTTCGGATCCAATTCAGACCCAGGCCGTTGGGGGATAGGTGGTTTAGGATCGAGCCTCTCATGACCCCAGAATTCTGAGGGGTTCAGATTTGAAGCTTCAGTTCCGGTGCATCTCCAGTATCTGTGCACACGGACGCTGCATGTACCAAAGGGAACAGTGGGTGCACCGCCCTGCCCTCCGCAAGATGGAACCAGAACTGCTCGACCGCATCACGTACAGCTAGCCTTGCAGGGACTCAGTTGTAGCTCAAGGACCAGGCTCCTTGCGCCGTTGGAGCGGGAGGATCCGAGTTCCCTCCCTTCCGCTGTCGTTAGGTGCCAAGTGACGCCTGTGAAGTCCTAGGTGACCGCAGGTTTGCCTCAATAGCTGTACAGTGCAGAGAGTGAATCCCGGACATGCGGCATATAACCCACCAGTCCTCTGCATCCTCTAGCGGCTGGCGCCTCTCTCCTTGCTGGGATGGCGAGGGAGGTGCACGACGTGGAGATGTCTCTGGTACGTGGTCTGTCCGTGAGCATGGCAGGCCAGCGATGCGGGTCTGTTTGTGGCACCGCCCCTGTTTTGGGAGGAACATGGCTGTCAGAGCCTGGTGGGGACGGGTGAGGGCAAAAGGGGAACATAGAGTAAGTAGGGAGCTGGGGAACATCCAGCTGAATCAAGAACAAGGCTGAATCAGAAGGAGCCCCTAGGAGCAGAGGCTGGGTCAGGAGATGCCCCCCCCAACCCCACCCCACAGCATCCTCCATAAGCAGCGCCAGGGGGAGCCCCTCAAGGTGCAGAGGGCAGGCCTCTGTTGCTGAGGCTCCCCTGGAGTTTCCAGTGGCTAGATTTGGGGTGACTAGCTGGAGGAGCTCTGATCCCGGGGGCATTGTGAGCAATGCAGGGGAAGAGAGTGGGTGAGATTAGGAGACTGGACCCCAAGAGGATCTGTGGGCTGCCCACCTCCGAGGAAGAGAATGCACCTGAAAAATGTCCCTCTCCCCACAGCCCAGCCAGAGGCATGGCTGGCTTTCCAGCAGCGGCAGCAGCCTCTCCCCAGCAGCCGTCAGTTAAACCTGATCCCTTACTCTAAGGGCCTGCCTGGCATTTAATGGCGATTTACAAACGATCTTCACGCCGATTCCTCCGCCACTGCCGAGACATCAAAGTCTATAATTCACGCCCTCCTGCGTGCTGTGCCCTGCAAAACCAGAGCCTTTGATGTGTGCCTCCCCCCTTCGTTACCTGCACGCGGGGGCTGGCTGCGGCTGTTCCCGGCAGGGCACCAGGCCCGCTCTTGCAAGGCGTTTTATAAGGTTTCTGCCGTCACTCAGCATGTTCCTGGGTCTGTTAACCCCCTTGGCAGAGCCGCGTGGGACATCTGCAAAACGATGGAAACTGGCTGGGGGGGGGGGGCAGGTTGCGGGGGGTACTTCCAAAAAGCACCTGGCTTCCCCTCCAACACCTGCAAATTAACAGAAAGTTCTCCTTCCAGTCGCGCCGCTTGTGCCTTTTAACCCTTCTGGCTGCGCAGTCCTGCCATTCCCAAGGCTGGGAGCATGGTGAGTCCCCTCTCAGCCCCGGCACTCCGCAATGAAAGCTTCCATGTTCCTTTTCTCTTTTCCTAGTGATTTGACCTTGGGCCGCACAGCCTAACTCCGCCGTCAGGGGAGACAGTTCAAATCTCTCTCCTCGTGGATAAAATTTGCTTCAAGATGGTCTCACTGGCTCTTTCCCTCCACTAACCTATCACTGGCCTCTCCTCCACTCGCTTCACATGTGGGCACAACGGCTTTCCCCTCTGCAGCGCTCAGCATCATCTCATTCCCTCCCCGCCTCGTGGACTCTCCTTCCGGTCCCTTCCCAAACCAGGCTGAAATGGCTTCCCTGCCTTGCCTCCATCTCTCCCCCCATTCTGGATCTGGTTTGTATGAAAGACACTTTGCGAAATACGGGCCTGATTCTGTACCCTCGCTGAAGTCGGGCGGGCGGGCGCTGTCCCGCTGTGCTGGCTTCTTCCAGCTTAGCTCAGTGGCTGCCATCTTGTTCCCCAGGATCTCAGCTTGCTCACCAGCTGCCAGCTTGCTTGCTTTCTTATGACGTCTCTACTAGCCCGTACGGCTGCGCAGAATGCCTTCCAGTTGGGATCCAAGTGTGACCAATGCAGCGTGGAGTCTGCAGACAGCCTGGGACTAGGGTGACCAGATGTCCTGATTTTATAGGGACAGTCCCGATTTTGGGGTCTTTTTCTTATATAGGCTCCTATTACCCCCCACCCCCTGTCCCGATTTTTCAGACTTGCTGTCTGGTCACCCTACCTGGGACGGTAACACCGAGAGAGGGGGAAATGCCCCATTCACTTCGCTCTGAAGCCTAATGACAATGTCAATGTCGACAGTGTTTAACTCTTTCACCAAAGCACCAGGAAAGGAGACGGGGGTGGCACAATCTCCTGCGAGTGGCGTCTTTTTTTTTGGGGTGGGGGGCATCTAAAGTGGGCAGGGCTTGGTTTGTGGGCGGAGTCTGGGCTAGTGCCACTACTTCTCCCCCCAATCTCTGCCAGTTCAGTCCCTGGTTCCCCACAGGACGCTCCAAAGCCCCACAAGAAGTTCCATTTAACCCCCGAATTAAACTCCATCCATAAAAAAACCCAGTGTGGTATAGGGTGAAATATTCCATGTCACAAGCCAGACACTGCACGTGTCATAGCAGCGTTGGAAGCATTGGCAGGGTTTCAGTGCAGTTTGCAGCGGGAATGGTAGGGGATTTATTTTTTTTTCAGTGGATGTCTGTGGAAATATATGGAGAGAGTGTTGCTTGTGCTACAGGCTGGGGAGTGGGGAAGAAGGGGCATGAATCATGTCCCTTGGCTCTGTATTTAATCATATCAAACTAGTTTGGTTCTCCAACAAGTCAACATATATTATCTGTGTAAAAAAAGGCATTTTACAGGGTTGGGAGTCTAAATATCATTTATAAATATTTAATTCTACAAGTGATCTTTGCAAAAGAAGGATAGCTCTTCCTGATCATACCTGTGTCTATTGAACTATCACCATTATTCATCACCTGCAGTTGGCGCAGAGTCCCGCCTGGGACGAGAGGGCTTCTTTTGTGCCAGTCTAGTCCTATCCTCGCAGCAGGAGGCGCTGTAGAAAACGAGTCACCGCTCATTCCATCTCAGCCTCGCCCAGCAGGAGGCGCTGTGGGGACTAGGAGCTCCTGGAAGCCCATCTTCACAGGAGGTGCTTTGGAGAGGGAATGTTACAGCACTGGCTGTAGGCAAATTCCCAGCTACTCCAGAGCCCGCCTTTTCCAGCAGGAGGCGAACGACATGGGAGTATTAGGTGTAAGGAGCTTGCAGCCACTTTGGTTCTAGCCTCTCCCAGTCGGAGCACGGGATGGGACGGTTTCCCGGGGCGCACCGTGCTGCTGCAGTCCTAGCTTCTCCCAGAAGGAGGCACCGTTAGGGGATGGTTTCACAGCTCCGGCCGCATGGGAGCTCATGGCTCAGAGTCCCAGCCTGCCTGTTTGTGCTCTAGGCAATTTCCCACAGAGGAAACGCTGGTGAAATGTACTGGGCAGTGGCCGGTCGTGCCTCTGCCTGCCCCCCTGTCTGTGGCTGCTGGCTGCTTAACCTCTCTGACATTCAGCCCAGCTCTGCCCTGCTCTGTTTTGACTCCTGACAAGCCTTTCAATTTGCTCTCCCCTCTGAAGAGCTGAGAAGCCACTGATAGTTCTCCCTCTGAATTATTGAACCTCAGCATTGGGTTTCGGCCCCAGCGGAGCGGCCCTGACGCTCACGGGGCTGTGAGGAGCACCATTGATTCACAGGGCTCAGGTTCATCTTGCTGCTGGCATGATCCCAGCTCCCCACGCGCATTGCGGTCTGCAGGAATGCACAGATCCCGGCTCTTTGTGGGGGAAGGGGGAAAAGCTGCCGGGGCCAGGGTTGGGGGGTTGCCTCTGGTGCCTCCGCAGGGGTGTTCACCTCTTACCTCTGCCCTGTGGGTGCTCCCTGTGGAGCCTCCCTGCATCATCACCCCCCTACCTACTCTGTGGGAACTGAATGAGTTAGTCACTATGGACTTACTTGCTGCTGTTCCTTGATATGCCGAATCCCCAGCGGAGGGGAGGGGGATTGGTAGGGGAAGTGTAGGGTGACCAGACAGCAAGTGTGAAAAATCGGGACAGAGGGAGAGGGGTAATAGGAGCCTATATAAGAAAAAGACCCAAAAATCAGGACTGTCCCTATATAAGCGGGACATCTGGTCACCCTAGGGAAGTGACAGGGGAAGGAAAGGGGGACAGAGAGACCTGGAGGCAGGATGGAAGTGTGGGTGGGGGGCTGGCCTCCACAGATACCCCCATTCCACCCTGCTCCCCAAGATCTGTTGTAGTTTTTTAGCCAAACGCAGGTTATTCTACAGGCAAACCCAAGTCATCGGGCTCAGTACAGGGCTGAGGTTCTCTGGCCTGTGATAAACAGGAGGCCAGATGAGATTATCCAATGGTCCCATCCGGCGTTAAACTCCCTGCATCTGTGCAGGCCTCAGACCGAATGCCACATGAAAGGGCTGGGCCCCATTACATTTTAGTGGGGGAGGAACCCCCCCCCCACTAAAGCAAGTGATGGGCAGGGTGGTGGAGTGTCCCAGCTCCGGGGGGAGGGGAGGACAGGATGGCCCAGCAGTGGCTCATACAGAAAACACTAAGGACAAAACAGGGCGAGAGAAGGATTGTAGGAAAAAGAGCATGTTCAAGGCTTCCCCCCCTCCGGCCCTAGCAGCTTCCAGGGCTCGCTGAGACCCAGTGGCTACACATTGCATAGTCAGTGCTGCCTTTGGCAAGCCTGGGAGCGTCAGAATAAGGCATGGAAGGAGTTAATTCTCATTTATCTATGTTCTTGTGTGGCCTCATTGCTCTACTGTTTCAGCTCCTATCCCGCGTGTTAATTAGATGGCTGTGGTTAGAGAAAGGCACGGGGAGTCAGGAGTTTGGGATTCCCTTTCTGGCTGTGCCGCTGACTCACTGTGACCTTGGGCAAGTCCCTTTTCCCCTATCTGTGCCTCAGTTTCCCCTTCTGTGAAATGGGGGTCATGAACCTGGCCTCCCAGGGGGTTGTGGGGCTGAGTGAATTCACATGTGTAAAGCGCTGTAAGATTCCCTGCTGGGAGGTGGTAGAATTGGACGAAGAGGTATTCTGAATTCTTGCAGTGTGGAAAACCTGTGGCTTGCGCTAGCTACTGGCGAAACAAAGCGTGTGTCTCCCCAGTAGAGGGGACGTTGTTAGATTAAGAGAAGGGAGCGTCCAGTGTGAGGCCCTGCTGGCTTCTTGTCTGTGGCCAGCTCGGGTTTTCCTAGTGCCACTGATGTGAGAGCCGATTAAAAAATGAAAACGTCTTTTCACAAAAATACCGCCATTGTTTTCAAAAATGTTCGCGATTTCCGCCCCCAGAAATGTGATAGAAATGATTAGTGAGGTGTTATGTTTACTGAAACCCCAATCACGTTTTCGATAAAAATGTTTTTCATTAAAAAATCACAACCAGCTTTATGGCTATTTCACAGCAACAGTCATAGAATCATAGAATATCAGGGGTGGAAGGGACCTCAGGAGGTATCTAGTCCAACCCCCTGCTAAAAGCAGGACCAATCCCCAACTAAATCATCCCAGCCAGGGCTTTGTCAAGCCTGACCTTAACAACCTCTAAGGAAGGAGATTCCACCACCTCCCTAGGTAACCCATTCCAGTGCTTCACCACCCTCCTAGTGAAAAAGTTTTTCCTAATATCCAACCTAGACCTCCCCCACTGCAACTTGAGACCGTTACTCCATGTTCTGTCGGGGTAGAACTTGCATTCCAAACCTACTGCCCCACCCTTTGAGCTAAAGGAGCTCTTAGCAATAGAGGGTCTATGACACACAGCAAGGCAGTTCTGATTTTATCCAGGATAGGCCAGTGTTGTCTCTCTTTCTCAGATACCCACACGCACCACACATCGCGTTTTTAACACTTGTCTCCTGGCCATTCTGCCTTCCTCCTTTTGAGGCCAGTGCAGTAGATGGCTGATTGGAGCTGGTCTGAGTCCCTGTGCAGGTGCCTTTAAGAGCCCGGGAGGAGGAGGAAGAGGAAGGGTGAACGTGGATTTTATTAAGTGATAACACATTTTCAAATCCGATTATGGCAAATTTTCGGGGGCACCGCAGCATTGATTGGCTGGGCCAGAATCGGAGAGGCTATGCAGAAGCACGTCAGCACATGTGCAATTGGATCCCTTCCATTAGGCTGATCAATAGCCATCGTATGGGGGGGGAGGCCAAGGGGAGTGGATGGGAGTGTTGACAAAACCGAATAAATATAGACGTGAGAGCCAAGAAATCACATTACGGCCCAAGGATCGAGCACAACACGGCTAACCCTTTCACCTTAACACCCAGCGCACGGGGAAGATTAACCCGTTCAGGGCAGGCCTCTGACTCCAGCCCTGGTGGAAAACCTGGCCGAGTATGGCCCACCCCAGCAATGCGGGTGGTGGGGGCCCAGCACCAGAACCATTTACCTCCGTGCCCTCCCTGGTCTGGGATAAGGTTTGCAAAGCCAGGAGCAACCTTGGTGTTGACCCTCCCTGTGGTGTGGGAGGCAAGGCGTTTGCTCCTGGGTTACATACTTGAGCAGGCTCCAGAGGGTGTGAGTGCAAGAGGTAGGGGAGACAGATCATGGTTTTGCTGTACTAGCATCCCCTTCACAGAGAGCAGATGGAGAGCGGGTGCTGAAAGGAGCCCCATCCGCCTCCTCCCATCCAGTTTAGCGGAGAGATTCGGAGTCACGGGACAACTGAGTCATCCTTCAGAGCAGGCCTGTGGGTCGGGACTCCCGAGTTCTATTCTCTGCCACTCCCGAGTTGGGTGACCTCGGGTGAGTCACTTCATCTGAAGAGCGTGTTCACGAAGGCTCAAGAGCTAAGGTCCTCCTTCCCTCCACAATCCCTGGGCCGTGGGAACTTCCAGTGATGCGCACACGTCACTCAGCCCCAGAAGTTTAACTTCTGCAAAGAAAGAAGGAAAGTGCTCTGGGGTGCTGAAGTCCCTGTAAGGATGGGAAATGGTTTGTGATTTTTTTTTTTTTAACAGGGAAACATTCATGATTGGGTGAAACTTTGCCTAACACCTGCTGTGATATGGCTTCCCAAGTAACAGTGGCACAGCTACTCTCTCAGGTTTCTCTGGCTTTTGGGCCACACTCCCCGGCCCCTTGGAGAAATCAGGCTGCCAGCCAAACGGCAGCGAAACCCTGCGGCCCTTGGCTGGTGGGGAGGGGGAAAGGCTGAACAGAGCTGCGCGGGGTGCAAAGCTCACCTTGCTGGTGAACGTGACAGGGGAAGGCAGTGGCTGTAGTGTGGGGAGGGTTACGGTCTGGTGATGGTTCCAGTGTTAGCTGTTTGTCCTGGAGGCGGAAGTGTCCATGTTCCTGCCCCCCATGCCTGGGGATGTGGGGCAGTTGAGCAGACAGACAGAAGCCTCCTTTGGGAGCTGGAAAGATGGGGACCAGTGTCCTGGCAGGGACTGGCAGATCAGGGGGGATGGAATGAGGGCTCAGAACACCAGGCAGAGGAGTTTGTTCATTTCATCCTGGTGTCCAGACGGTGTTTGTCCTCACAGACATGGCCAATTCATCTGGTGCATTGGTCTCTGTGTAGAAGAGCCTGAGATCAGGGTTGAGGGTTAGAGCTGTGGTGGGGACCCCGGGCTGGGACAGCATCAGGGGCTATGAGTCGGGATTGAGGGGGAGTCAGAGAGCCGTGTGTGCAGGGAACCTGCAGTACCTGTCCTCACAGAGCAATGCTGTAGGCATCTTCTTCGTGTCTCACGGTCAGGACTTTTTACAATCAATCAAAACCTGTCAGATAAGCCCCGAACTCCATGGCAGCGTCCGTGCAACCCTCCTCTCCCTCTTGCCCCCACGCCGCTTGACTGCTGGAAAAGGAGGAGCTGACTTCGGTTGTTCTGGCTGCATGTTGCCACCTCCTGTGCCAGCCCCTGTTTCCCTGAACACACCTGGCGCTCAGTCCAGGAACCCCAGGAATTCCTGCTGGCCTTTGCCAATGCCCGACTTAGCACGTTTTCGCCTCCCTCCCCCCAGGCTGGCTTCCTTTGGCTGCCATATTTTGACACATCTAATTAGCAGACATTTAACACCTTGTTTTGCTTGGGCTCTGACTCCAGCCAGACAACACATCGGTGGCCTTTGACCTTTCCCCTGCCCCCGGGTCACCTGGCAGCTCGGAGCTCTTTGCGCCGCTTGGACCGCATCCTGTTGAGTTTCCTCCACCTGCCCTCTCCCCCAGCCGAGCGCGGGCGAAGGTGCTGACTGGCGCGGCGCGTGGGCCAGGAGGCACCGTTTGCCGTGGTAAGCGCTTTCCTGAGCATGATTTAAAGCGCCGAAGCGATAAGTGAAAAGAAAACCTGTAATAAAGGCAGCACTCTGCTTATTAAGGGGAAAAGGCTGCACTTCGCTTACAGTAACATTAATTAGACAGATATATCAGGAGCAGAGAGGCTTCTAGCAGATTTATAGGGGGGGCCTCAAAGATGGATGGACAGACAGACTGAGCAGCTGCCAGAGCCCCCTGCCATGTATGGGGCCAGCAAAGGAGTGGCTGGGTGGGGGGACCTTTGTCCGAACTTGGGGGGAGCAAGAGCCCTAGTGTGAGGGGTGGGGCGGCCGGGCTAGGGTGACCAGATGTCCCGATTTTATAGGGACAGTCCCGATTTTTGGGTCTTTTTCTTATACAGGCTCCTATTACCCCCCACCCCCTGTCCCGATTTTTCACACTTGCTGTCTGGTCACCCTAGGCGGCCCCCTGCATCGCTGGCAGTGACTGTGAGAGAGTCTGTCAGAAATCAGTCGGGGAGGGACAAGCTCGGGTTAGTCTCCTCTCCAACCTGTCTTGGGCAGGGGAGCGTGGCTCGAAGGTGAAGGTTGTCAGGTTCATGCTCTGTGGTGAGAGAAGGAGGAAGATGCATCTTAAAAGAAAACAGGATGGGGGGAAATCTCCAGGGGAAATAATAGGGTGAAAGGCGGCGCAGATAGGAAGTGCTATAGACAGGCTCAAGCATGTCCTCAGAGAGAGATCAGCTGTTCATCTCCTTTCTCCCCTCCGCTATCCCGAAGGGGTGGCAGTGCGGTATTATAGCTGCCCCTTGTTCTGATGGGGGTGCCGGGGGGCTATGGCCAGTGTGGGGCACTGGAAGGTCCCTCTGGGCTGCTGAGACTTGCAGTCACCTGGATGCCATTATCGAGCGAGAAGAGACAGCTCCAATCTGTTTATTTTCACTACAGAGCTGTTCTCCCTCTGTTCCCTTCCTCGCTGTGTCGATCAAATATTTTCCTACCACTAACAGCTCAGGACAAACAGCAAAGCGGAGGAGCCGTCATGGGCCTTTCTATTATCAAAGAGCAGAAGGGCCCCTTTGCTAACGTCTCATCAAAGCTCCCTGTTGTTTGGTTAATCCCCCTGCAGGTTCAGAGGGTCTGTTCTCTTCATCCCGGCCCCTGTTGTCTGCTGAATTCTGGGTGCCTAGAGATAATTCAGCTTGTTACGGGATGGGAATGATCGCTTCACTCAGACCGAGTCACAAGTTAACTCTAAGGACGTGCCCAGGTGCTCGAGGTCTGGTGGGGCTGGGAACCGAACCCAACTCTCCTGAGTCCCAGCCTAGTGCCTTCCCCTCGCACCGGAATGCTCTTTGCTCCTGGATTATGAGTAAAGAGAAGCCCCAGCTGGCCTGAAATAAGAACATAAAAACGGCCACACTGGGTCAGACCAAAGGCCCATCTAGCCCAGTCTCCTGTCTTCTGACAGTGGCCAATACCAGGGGCCTCAGAGGGAATGAACAGAACAGATAATCATCAAGTGATCCATCCCCTGTCGCCCATTCCCAGCTTCTGGCAAACAGAGGCTAAGGACGCCATCCCTGTCCATCCTGGCTAATAGCCATTGATGGGCCTTCTCTGTCCCATTCATTAGTTTGTATTTCTTGTGTTCGTCTCCTCTCTGAACTAACCAGTCCCTGTCTTTTCAGTCTCTCTGCGCTTCGAGTCATTCTCATCACCATCGAACCCCTATTTTCTGCTCTGTCCTGAGATGGGGAGACCAGAACTGAACAGAAAAGGTGGCCTCACTGGTTTGTATAATGGTATGGGAACAGTCTCCACGTTGTTCACCATCCCATCCCTTAATGCGGCCTGACGTTTTGCTCGCTATTCTTGACCCGTGTTGCACGTAGAGCAGCGGTCTTCACTGCCCTTTCCTCTCTGATGTGCAGGTCTTTCCCCCCGAACGCTGGCAGTTCATTTAGGACCCAGCAATGCGCATTGCTTTGCATTCGCCGCAACTGGGTTTCTCCTGCCCTTGCCTTGCCTGTTTCTCTAGTTTGCATAGGTCCCTCTGGAGTTCCCCTTCTCTTTCACCACGGTCTTCTCCCACCTGCCAGGAGTGCAGGATCTGGCTAGTAATTTCCACGGGAAAGGAACTTGTTTTTACATTTGATTGTTATTCGTATTCCAGTAGCACCTAGTGGTCCCAGCTGAGACGGGGGCCCATGGTGGTCGGTTCTGTGCGTACGCATACAGAGAGGCAGTTCCTGCTCTGATGAGCTGACGGTCTAAGTAGACAAGAGGGAAGGGAAGGATTATGATCCCCATTTTACGCATGAGGAATTGAGGCCTAGAGCTGTGCAGGGAGTCTGTGGCAAAGGTGGGAATTGACTCAGGAGACCTGGGTTCTCAGCCCAGCACTTTACCACAAGACCACACTGCAGATTGTAGAGTCCAGGCTGTGATTGTCACTCAAAGGTGGATGGTTTTATTTGTCTCAATACCGACAGGCCCCGGGCTTTATGAATCGGCTGCTGCAGCTCTGGGCCAGCCGCCCCCCTCCCCTTGGCGTTCCAGGTACGATCTCCCCATCCTGCCCAAGCGGTGCCCCCTCCCCCCACACCCAGGTTAAATAGAGTGGCCGACTTTGGAGGTGATTAGTAATAAAATTTTAACAAGCATCCCTAGGAGCGTCTTTCTGTCACTTTTATGAGGCCATTTACGGCGGGGAGATAGCGGAGTGCTTTCCATCTCCCCCCCGCGGGAGGGGCCGAGGCACGGGAGTGGAGTGTGGGGCGGCCAGGGGCTGCGGAGAGGTGGCTGAGGAAATACCCTTTGCTGTCGGGCGTCCCGTGAGCCCCGCAGCAGGATGGGCTACTCCTTTTTGCCCTGATCTCATTGGTTTGTTCAGTATCAGAGGGGTAGCCGTGTTAGTCTGGATCTGTAAAAGCAGCAAAGAATCCTGTGGCACCTTATAGACTAACAGAGGTTTTGCAGCATGAGCTTTCGTGGGTGAATACCCACTTCTTCGGATGCAAGTAGTGGAAATCTCCAGGGGCAGGTATATATATGCAAGCAAGAAGCAAGCTAGAGATAACGAGTTTAGTTCAATCAGGGAGGGTGAGGCCCTGTTCTAGCAGTAGAGGTGTGAAAACCAAGGGAGGAGAAACTGGTTCTGTAGTTGGCAAGCCATTCATAGTCTTTGTTTAATCCTGAGCTGATGGTGTCAAATTTGCAGATGAACTGAAGCTCAGCAGTTTCTCTTTGAAGTCTGGTCCTGAAGTTTTTTTGCTGCAGGATGGTGACCTTAAGATCTGCTATTGTGTGTCCAGGGAGGTTGAAGTGTTCTCCTACAGGTTTTTGTATATTGCCATTCCTAATATCTGATTTGTGTCCATTTATCCTTTTCCTTAGAGACTGTCCAGTTTGGCCGATGTACATAGCAGAGGGGCATTGCTGGCATATGATGGCGTATATTACATTGGTGGATGTGCAGGTGAATGAACCAGTGATGGTGTGGCTGATCTGGTTAGGTCCTGTGATGGTGTCGCTGGTGTAGATATGTGGGCAGAGTTGGCATCGAGGTTTGTTGCATGGATTCGTTCAGTCGCTTGTTTGGCTCCTTCCTGAGCCGGTGCCAGAGCACTTCCGGTGTGCTGGTGTGGCTCATCCGGTGAGATTGGGCACCTAAGCAGCTGGCCCTTCTCTGGCACGCTCTGAAGGGACCCGGTGAGGATAAAACGGTCTCTCCTAGTTACCAGCAATGCCCCAGCTTGCTGCCATCTAATGCACTCGCCCTGTCTCTGCTGCCTGGCCGCTTTCTGCATCTCCCGGCGGGTGGGCACTGCAAAGGGAGCAATCGCTGTCACTCAGGCGGCGTGTGTTGCAAAGGCTGCAGGATACATTTTTGACTTGGATTTCATTGCAGTGCAAAAATACTTCCATGGACCTTTGCTTTTTCCAACACCTAAATTTTGGGCCAAAATTTGCCCCAACACGATCTCCCTCTTAAAAGAAAAAGAATTAAGAAAACCAAAACCCCATAAAATCTTACATCCCCTCCTGGCTTTCTGCGTGTCTGGATCTGCACCGAGGGCACGTTCTGCTCTTGGTTACTGCAGAGTGACTCTGGAGGGACTCCATTGACTCTGATAGCATCAGTGGAGGGCAAGTGAGAACAGAATTTGCATGAAAGCTAGAATACCTCTTTCAGAAGCTGGAATAAGTTATAAAGAATAAACCATCGTGTTTCCTCTGTGATTACACATCCAAGCCCCATTCCTATTTGAATAACCTGAACTGTACCAGCGCTGTGCTCTGCTGTAATGCGTCATCTGTGAACACTTGCATTTGAAAACACTTCTGCCTTTGATTTTAACCCAGCCGAACTCTTTAGGAAAAGACCCAAATCCAGCCAGTTTCTGTGTTGAACATCAGTGATAATCCCCCAAAAGCACAACACTTCCAGTGCAGAGCCAGAGCCTATCCGCTGGAAATAGAGCTGGCTTGTGTGAACGCAAGCCCTTGGGAGAGATTTCTCTGGCTTCCTAGGTTCAAGCAGATCTGGTTGTTATTTGTTATGGTAGTGTGTGGCAGCCCCAACAAAGATCAGAGTCCCATTCTGTGAGGTACGGTACTAACGTAGCAACAGACAGTGCCTGCCCCACTAGATAGACAAAGTGGGAGGAGAAGCCGAGGAACAGATGGGAGGAGAAGTAACCTGCTCAAGGTCTCACAGCAGGTCAGCGGTGGATCCAGGTTTCCTGCCTGCCTGGTCCCATGGCCTGGCCACTGGACCACATTGCCCCTCAAATGCTCCCCAATCTCCTTTTGGGTGGTATTTCTGTTTCCTGTCCCAGCCTAGGGCATGTGGAATCAAACAGGAGAAGTTGACCAAGGCTTCTAGTAAAGTTCGGGTCTGAGTTTTGGGTGGAAGTTTGGGGGGGTTTCCCTTTTTGGATTTTGTTTTATTTAAACTCCCATTCCCTCCACCCCCAAAAAAAAGCCCTTAGAACAATAAAAGCAGAAAATAAGAAAACAAAATTGGACGAAGTGTCTGCTTCGTCGCTTATTGCGAGCAGTTCACCACCCCAATAACAGTAATCTTAGTTAAGTTTCACATAGTGCGTTTCATCTTCAGTGCACGGTGCAAACACTAAGCCTGTGAGACAGGTATTAGTACCTCCATTTTACAGACGGGGAAACTAAGGCACGGAAAGGTTGGGACTTCCTCAAGGTCACAGTGGGAGTTGAGAAGAGAGCCGGAATTACAGCTCGCTACCATCCAAACCTGTGCTCAGACTACAGGTCTCTGCTTCTCTCACTGTGTAACACACAGATCCCAGTCTGCAGTGACCTGACTAGATGGACAGGAGAGCCGAGGGACATTTCTTGACTGAAAAATGTGATTTCATCAAAAATTGACATTTTTGGCAGGAAAACATCAATTTCAACTAAATATTTTGATTTTCCAATTGGGAGAATAGAAACGAATAATTTGGTTTTGTCGTGTTGAATTGTTTCCTTTCGATCAAAAATGTTGACATTTTCCATTTTGACATTTCTGATTAGAAATGTTTCAGAAATTTTCGTTTTGCAGAAATTGTCCCTATTGTGACCTTTTCTACCAATTCAGAGGAGAAATCACTTCTGAAATGTTTGCATAGAAGGAAAACTCTGTTTTTTTCTAACACCTCTAAGAGGCACTGCCTGTCTCCAGGCACTGAACCTCTGACAATTCCAAGCAGTGGGGTGAAGCAGCAAGTGGAACAAGCAGGAGATGCTGAAAGCTCATTGGGGTAGAGTGGGATGTCAGGTCAGAGAGAGGTGCTGGTCATGCCCCTGGGCAGGGTGGATCGTCTGCCCCCTTGCCCCACCCAGCACCCTATTCTTCTTTTTGTTTCCCGTCATTGTGTGGTGCCCCACTGGGGGGGCCGTGGGGTGTGTGTTCTCTCTCTCTGCCTGGACCGGATTAGACGTCAGTCCTGTGCATGGGAACAGGAGCAGGACCATGGTTCTCTCTGTTATCTCAACATTCTGCCGTACTGGGACCAGTGGGCTATTTGACACACACATCCCATGCTGGGCTGGGGCACGTATCTGGGCAGTGTACATACATTCCCTTCCCCCCACCCTGCTGCCCTCTCCCGGGATCACCGTGCCTTTCCGTGCACCGTTCCCTGCAGTGGGAATGTCTGCCCGTCCCTGCTGCTCTGTCCCGGGATCACCGTGCCTTTCCGTGCACCGTTCCCTGCAGTGGGAATGTCTGCCCGTCCCTGCTGCTCTGTCCCGGGATCACCGTGCCTTTCCGTGCACCGTTCCCTGCAGTGGGAATGTCTGCCCGTCCCNGTCCCCGCAGTGGGAATGTCTGCCCGTCCCATGCAGGGTGGCCAGGCCCCTAGAATCACCCTAGTGCCAGAGTTTTGCTGGGAGGCCTCGGTGGCAGAAGCAGATGGGAAGCTTGGGGTGATGAGCTTGGGAAGCTGGCAAGGGAGCCTGGGCGTGAGGGAAGCCCTGTTTGGAAGGCAAGCAGAGGGCGGAGGCCCCCCCACGTGCTGGGGGATGCACAGAGTGGACCTGCTGGGTGGGGACAGAGCCTGCTCCAGGAGGAGGTCAAAAAGGCAAAGTTTCCTGGGAGGTGAATTATCAGTGGGAGCAATATTGGCAGGTCAAGCACCTCAGCGCTGGGGTAATAGAGTTAAGGTGCCGAGCCTGGGAGGGGGCCCGGGTGAGGAGTGCAGCATTAAACCGATGAGCACAGCTTAATCTGCCCCGAGCAAGGGCAGTGGGGTCTTTAATATTGTGTCAGGCGCGCAGGGCCGCAGTGGCGGGTTATCCTTCACGGCAGCTAATGCCACCGGGCTAACTGAATTAGCCCCTCCTTCAACGGGGTGAGCACGGGGTTGCCGGGAGGCCGATCGTGCCTCGCAGCTGCAGGGAGAGCAAGTGATAGCCTGGAAATTCAATCAGGTGAGGAGGCTGCCATGGTCCCCAAAGACACAGATGTTCCCATCGGCTGGATGCTCCGTGTGCCGGCAGTGGTGGTGGTGGTGGGGGAAGCGGGAGAGCCAGAACGGGAACCGGAGGGGGGTGTTTCTCTTGCTCCCGCCATGGGGAGAGCGCCCACCGTTAGCCCACCGCTCGGTCACGCCTCGCTCAGAGGGTGTTGGTCGGCCTTTGAAGCGCCACAAGGAACCCTGCCCTGTCTCCTGCTGATAACATTCCCCCAATGGGGGGGAGGGATAGCTCAGTGGTTTGAGCATTGGCCTGCTAAACCCAGGGTTGTGAGTTCAATCCTTGAGGGGGCCACTTAGGGATCGGGAGCAAAATTGGTCCTGCTAGTGAAGGCAGGGGGCTGGACTCAATGACCCTTCGGGGTCCCTTCCAGCTCTATGAGATAGGTATATCTCCATACATTATATTATAACCTGCCGGCTGCCCCTCTCAGAGCGTTTGGCCCAGGCGGCCTGCCCCGCATGGCTGCATATTTATATCGCATTAGTCACCGTGATATATGATCACCTCACGGTCCGCCTATGGAAAGTGACTTGCTCAAGGCCACACACTGTATCTGTGGCAATGTCGGAGATGGAGCTCACAGCGCCCCCTGCTCTAATCCCTGGACCCTCCTCTCCTCCCAGGTCCTGATGCCAAGGCCCACCTGCTCAAACCACTAGACATCACTGCCTTGCTAGAGCTGGGAATAGCCCCAGGAGTCCTGACGCCCATCCAGTCTCCTTCCAATTCCAGTGTTTCCACCTGAGCGAGCGGTGGGAATTAATGTTTATGAATAGCTTTGTACTGGTTATTAATGAGAGCGCCTACTTATAGGGGTAGACACTTCTCCCCTTCCACCCCCACCCTTAGGAAATCTCTCCAACATACAGCTGGTGTCTCCGGTATTATTATTATTCGTTTCTTTTTTATTACAGTAATTCTGTGTCCCCCTCCACACGCCTGAAACGAAACCCTTTCCAAACGGTAGCCATGGTGAACCTCCGTGGCAAGCAAACCCCGCAAAGCAGGGTACTGCAGATGTGGGCCCAGGAATGCAGGCTAGCGAGCAGGGTACTGGGTTCGCTTCCTGGCTTCACCACCTGGGTGACCTTAGGAAAATCGCTTCTCCTCCCTGTCCCTCATGTTTGGCCAGCTGTAGATCTCCTCTGGGAAGTGCGATGTAAGAGCTGGATATGATGATTATCTCTGCGTGGAGCAGCAAGGACGCGGCATGCATGGATGACACAACTGATGCTACCTAGCCCCATTTCCCAGTCGTTTGTCTAAGCCAGTGCAAAAAAGACTCCCATTTTTCTCACCCATTATACAAACAAACCACTCAATCAAGTCTAAAGACACAAGCTGTGATATGTCACCCCCCAGAAGTTACTTTTGGTGTCTCATTTTTAATGGCATCATTTTTTAAATCAAGTTAAAACACAACTCCTCGTTAATACCAATAACGTAAAGACCGGGGCTGCTGTCTGTGCACTGCAGCGTCCCCACAGGATGGAATCCACAGCTACTCAGATGTGTGTCATGGGCCGTATACTGCTCACGTCTAATGGGGAGAGTTTCCTTTAGTTCAAGTGGAAAGGGGCCTTAGCTTTTGGACCAAGAGGGTGGGCGTTCTTTCCCTGCCATAAAGAAGTTTAAAATGTCCAATACAGGGCTGTTCAGGTGCACCATAACAGACACAGTAGAAGAACCCTAAAATCCCAGCTGGCTGTAGATTTGTTGGCAGAGTGATGATGGTTTACACCGAGAGGGGAAGGGACTTGCCCAAGGTCACTCTGTGAGTCATTAGCAGCCTGCAATAGACTCCAGGAGGCC
Organism: Platysternon megacephalum; assembly: GCA_003942145.1. Taxonomy (NCBI): domain Eukaryota; kingdom Metazoa; phylum Chordata; order Testudines; family Platysternidae; genus Platysternon; species Platysternon megacephalum. The sequence continues at coordinate 289,069 of QXTE01000205.1, read as the reverse complement.
CGACTCAGGCCTGTGATGCCTATGCTGCGTCCCCTCCCACGTGGCCTCTCTCCTCTCATGGTGAAGCAGCTCCTTATTTGGGGAGGAAATCGCAGGATTCTGCTCTGTTTTAGGGGGCTGGGACAAGCGTTTAAGATACCACCATCGGCATGCCAAGGCCAGTGACCCTGGGGGGCTCGGGAGACAGGGATGGCCAGGGGGGCTGAAGGGCAGGGTTGCTGTTGCGAAGTACTGCGGCGGGCCGGGCACCTTTCCCCCGACACTCCCACCTCTGGGGTCTCTCACCCCTTTTCCAGATCCGGCCTGGCTAGCCACGCGCTAAGGAATGAGCTGCACACGGCCACATGCTTTGGGGGAGTCCCCTTCCAGCCCACGCCTACAACCCCGCTAGCCCCCCCTAGTGCCAAACACCCTGATCCCAAACCCTGCTCGCCCACCTGTGCCCCCGCGCCTACAGATGCCAGCCACAGCCCCTCCCTCTCCTCCCCTGCCTCCTCTCCGGTCCCCCGCCTCCTTCCACGGTGTGTGCCTCCCCCTCCCCCCAGGCTTCCACGCGGTTATAAATGGAGGCTCTGGCTGCCTTTAAATAGTCATATCTATCAGGCGAGCTCACGTCGGCCATAAATTTTACAGTAATGATGATTTTCTAAATGGGCCGACTGGAGCTATTTCCGCTTCAGCCTCCAGTTACTGCACACACGTGTCATTCCCCCCTCCCGTCCCTGCGTCTTCCTCTCCCCCTGGGGCCCAGAGGCCCATTTGTTGTCCCCCTAATTGTAATTTCTCCGGCGTGCTCTTGGGCAGGGGCTGGAAGTGGAAGTGACCTTGTCTCCCGATCAGCTTCGTGCTGGGGCTCCCGCCCTCCCTGTGTCCCTGACTTACAAGATCAAGGCAAGGAGGTGGTTTCGGCATGCGTTGGGTGTGTGTACGGGGGACAGGGACAAACCAGATGGTTCCAAATATGGCAGAGGGGACTGGCTACAGAGGCACAGCCATCTGGATGTCATTACTGACAGTCGTCCCCTCCCCTGTCGTGTGAAACAGGCCCGGCGCGTGAAAGCTCTAATTATGGGTAATCCCTTCTCACTGCGCATGGTTTGAATTTGGCACAACAGGAATGTGAAAGGGAGAAGGGGAAATACTGACCAGACCCTCGGAGGGGCCAACATCTGCATGAGTCATCAGTGCACATCTGGCTCCAGGGCTGGGATTGGAAGCTCCCATAGTGAGTGGAGATGGAAAAGACCGTTGCCGTCTCCCAGTAAGGACAGGCACAGACCCCCCCGCCCCCGAGGGGCGTTGGGCTGACACCAGACTTGTTATTCCTTTGGCCTGACCCTGCCCAGATGAGCTGAAAAATGCAGAACTAGGTTTGTTTGGAGGACGGGCCTCCTGTTTGCATCACAGTGCGCCAGGATAACATAGCAGCGTGACACTTCGGGAGCCACAGGGCGATGGGGCAGTGCGGGCTAGAGCGTAGAGGTGGCAGAGGTTAGGAGTTGGGAGTCCTGGGTTCTGTTCCCAAATCTGCTGCTGCCTCGCCGTGTGACCTTGGGCCAGACATGTGGCTTCTTTGTGCCTCAGTTTCCCCATCTGTAAAATGGGGTGGATAATGCTCCTCTCTCCCCCACCCCATGCAAAATGCTTTGAGATCCTCTATGTATGTGCAGGGTCTGATTTACCCTTTCAACAAGAGGGGTGATGTGATCAGACTCCTCCTGATATGAACCAGAGCTGGTGTTGTGCCACACAGCTCTCTGATGAGGTGTCTGGAGCTCGAAGGCTGATCTCTGCCGGCATGTGCAGGTGGGAGCAGGGTGCTGTACATGGCATGTCCTTCAGTCAGTGTCTGTGGCTGCTGTGGGGCCATCCCAGGACCAGTGAGCTGTTCACGGCAGTCGCTTCTCTGAGGCTGTCCTGCAAAGTCTGAGTACAGTCAGGTCCCACTGGCTTCAGAGGGAAACCGGGGCTTTGGGCTTCTGGCAGGATCAGGCCCTTGAACAAAGAGAGACGAGATAAACCTGGAGGCAGGTGAATCCTGCGTGGGCCCAGGCCAAAGCCGTCTTTGCATATAGCCTGGGGGCGGGGGGATCTCAGTAAGGATTGAGAAGATCGATTCGGATGAGACCTGCTCTTGCTTGTTTTCTTTGGCCTCCTCTAATGGGGCGGCAGGTGGGTCCGGGTGGACGGGCTTTGAAAGGTGCTTACACGCTGGAAGCAGAGAGAATGGGTTTGGGAGGCTGGATGACTCGGGACTGGCAGCGGGCTTCAGACCTTTCCCCTCCGGGCTGCGACTTGAAAACCAGCCTAAGTCAGTAGCAAGTGGAAGCTGTTAAATCTGGCGGCTGCTTAGAGACCCCACGTGTGAAATTAGTTTGATCAGGTTCAGTCCGGTTCATAGTGGGACAGGCGCCCACATCACAGCAGGAATTAACAGGGTCCCTGTCTAGTCTGTGCCGGTTCTTATCCCACCCTCCTCCCCAGAGTATCTGAGAACCTGCCCGTCGTGACTAATATCCGTCACCTGCCATTTGTTCTTTCTCTCATTCTGCCCCCGAGGGGAGAATTGTGTGTGCAGTGGCGTGCTCTGTTTTGGTAGGGTCGTTTTAATTAGTGTGATTAACGGTGTTATTTATGTACATGCTGCTGTGTGGGGTTTATCTCGGCGAAGGTTTGGAGGCTGAGAGACCATGGAGACTGAGCGCCCCTCTCTGCCTAAACAGGGGTCATTCCAGGGCAGGGCAGGAGCTCTCCTATGGCACTGCATGGGGGAAACTGCACCTGTTTGAACATCAGTCTGTGGGTCAGTGGCTAGTTTAGGTCTAGGGTGTCGCTTATCAAAGGGAAGGTTAAGCAGTGACTTGATCACAACCTACAAGTACTTATGTGGAGAAGAGTTTTCTGATAGCAGAGGGTTCTTTAATCTAGCAGAAAAAGGGAGAGCATGATCCCATGGCTGGAAGCTGAAGCTAGACAAGTTGGGACTAGAAACAGGGCACAATTTTTTACCAGTGAGAGTCATTAACCATCGGAACAACTTACCCAGGGGTGTGATGGATGCATCCTCACGGACAGGCTTTAAATCAAGACTGGCTGCCTCTTCCTAAAAGCTCTGCTCCAGCCCAGACACCAGTCCTGGACTCAGTGCAGTAATCACTGGGGCAGTTCTCCAGCCTGGGTCATGCAGGGGATCAGACTAGAGAGCACAATGCTCCCTTCTGGCCTTGCCATCGGTGGAGCCGCGACTCTGACTTCTTGCACCAGCGCCGGGAAATCCGTTGGCTTTTTTTTTTTAAAAGCAAAGTGCAGAGAAATCCCCTTAAAATGGGTAAAAGGATGAGCTGGACAATCTAAGAGGAGAGCTCTGTGCAGGGACAGCCCTGCTCCCAAGAGAGCCCAGAGGCCATCTGTGGCAGGGCTGTGACCCTTGCTTTGCACACAGCATCTCCAGCCACCCCAGCTTGTCTGCAGTAACAAAGTGACACCCAGATGCTTTGCTCAGAGGAAGAGGGAGGGGCTTGGCGGGCTCCACTAGGTATGAGGGGACCCATCACTGCATGGCACGGGGTGGGGAACGGTGAGAGGGGTTTTAAGAGTCAGTCACTGCCAGCGCCTGGGAGCTCTTGTTCGTTGTCTTGTTCTAGGAGTTTGCTTCGGCTCTGTTCCCCTGCTCGCTCATTGTGCGTACGGCAACTGGATACTGGAGGGGGGTGCTGGAGTCGGGGGTAGATCCCGGAGGGGGGTGGATAGACAAGATGGCTAGAAATCATGGGCAGGTTCCAAAGGGGAGCTCTGTTTTCATCTCCAGCGAACTCTGCTCCCTCAGCCTCGGAGGTTGGTCTCCTCTTGGACTGGAACTGAGCTGGAAAAGCTCTGGCCAGTCAAAGCTCCTTGACGGACGTGATGGATCCTGCTCTGGCTCCTGGACAGGACGTGATGGAAAAGACACATTGCTGTCCTAGTGAAACATCCCCTGGACATTCCTTGGGTAGCAGTGTAAGCTCAGAGCGCTCACCGCCTTGTCCCGTCCAACACGCTCCCCGACTCCCTGGGTGTATAATTTGCCCATCAGCCCAGCCAAGGAGCTGTGTGTGTTTAATTTGGGGGTGATTGTTGTGAATTTTAATGTAGGTGCTGCTGCTGCTTCTCTTTCCTAGATTTTATAGTGGACCTCACTCTGCATCTGCTACTCACTCTCCATCTCTTCCAGTCGTGGGACCCCCCCCCACCCCTCAATCCCACCCCACATCCCTCCCGGCTGATCCATCAATGAGCTACCCAGACACACGCTCTGCCAGTGCCCCTCAATCCTGACCTGCAGCCCCCCTGCTATTCTGGCCCTGGGATTCCTTACAGCTGTAGCAATAATGCCTTTATCTTGTCACAGGGCTGTTATCTTTTAAAGATCTGCCCCATACCCAGTACAGTGGAAGAATTATGCCCTATTAATAGTACCCTGATTTTGTATGGCAATATCACTTTATAAACTTAAAATAGACAGGACCACTTTCCTGAAATGCAGCTACCTCTGCGGTGGAATATGGAAGCTGTTTAACAGCGCACCGTAACGCCGGAAGTGACAAAGAATATTGTTTCTCTTTAAATCTGTGGGGGAAATGTGGGCGGGGAGACAGCGATACGCTGAGTTGGAATTTAGCCAGGATGCTGGGGTTGCCAAAGGATCTTTAGTGAGCACTGGCCATCAGGTATCTTTGTTTTGCATCTGAGTCAAAAGCCAGCACAGCACCGCTACCTAGGAACGGTCCAGTAACCACCGAGAAGCAAGAGTGGCCCCGTTCAATCATCCACTCCCCTTCCTGCAACAGTGATCTCCCAGCTACGCCAGAAACAAGCCTCCCTCTGCCTAGCGAAAGACCAAATGCCGTCGCTTCCCAGGGCCACGAGCCTCACGGGTAAGCCCAGGGGTTTCTGAGCGCCGTGAAGGTGTCCCAGACATCGTCTCTCTTCCAATCAATTTTCCTGACGATTTCTTTCTTCTTTTTTAATTGATGAGGGGCAGGTCTAAGGCGGGTTGCCAGAGGCACCAGCCAAAGCCTCTCGGAGGCGTCTCTGGAGCCAGAGGCCTCGGGCCCGGGCCGTGGCGTGTAATGAACTCTCCAAGGACTCGGCTCGTGCTCTATATGAGCTGAAGAAGCGTCTGGCCCAGCTGTTAACTGTCCCATTTAACATCATAAATTATTAACCTAATTTTGAGGAGGGTTGGTGACGGCTCGTGCTGGTCTCTGTGCTGCCTCCGCCTCAGCCGCTCGGCACGGGTGGATTTGCCTTGGGGCTGGCGCAGCTCCAGGGGGGTCAGGGCAGCTGCTCGGTGGTCAAGGGGTCGCTGCACCCCAGCCGCCGGCCTGGTTTCTGGGTGCCCTGAGCAGCGTATGAGGTCAAGGGAAGCTGATTATGTACCTGCCCTGTGCATTTCCTCCCTTCTCCCCCCCGCCCCCGCCCTTCTTTCTTTGATCATGAGCTCAAATTTGTTTTCAGTTTGAACCACAAGGGCAGGGGGCCAAGCACAGCCAGGATCTGTCCCTGGTGGCAGTGGCTCCCCAGTGGATACAGGGTCCCCATGGGGAGCACTGGAGCTGGGGGAATGCAGCAGGAGCACCCCTTTCCAAAGAAACCTCTGCCCCAGGGTTCGCTGCGCCCACTCCCATCCCGAGCTGGCAGTGGATGCTCTTCCCACGTATCCCTGCTGCTCCCACCTGCCCCTCTGCGTTCCCCCGGGCCTGGGGTAGGTGCTCCCCAGTTACCTGTTCATTGGGCTGCCCCTTTTTGCTGCTCTCTTCCCAATGGGCAAGAGCATTTGACCCTTAAAAGTCTTGGCCATTAATATGATATATTGTTATACCCTGGCTAGTGGGTGTGACAGCCCTGACCCTACAGGATGGAATCAGAACCACTCAGCTGTGTCATAGACCCTCAGATGCTTAGAATTAACGGGGATTCTGCTTTCGCTCAAGTGGCAAGAGTTTGTGGGTTGGGAGCAGGACGGGCTGGGGCTGTTCCAGGTCTTTCTGAGTCAAGTGTTTTCTGTGAAAGTTTCAAGCAAAATGAAAACATTTAGTTTTGGTTAAAATTTCTCACAGATTTTTCAGCAAATTGAAATTAAATGAAAAAGAACCACTTTGTGTGTTGTCTCGTCCCCCCGGCACACACACACATACTTTCTTCTTCCTTTCCAAAAGAAAAAAGGGAGGGAAAAGTGAAAAATCAAACCAAAATAAGCATTTTGGATGGAAATGAAATGAAAAATTTTGAAAAACTTTGGTCGGCAGAAAGTGATTGATTGATTGATTGACCTGCGATGTCGGTTTCTGTCTAACAGCTATTTATCACTGAAAAAATATACAGACAGATCTGTTTTGACCAGCTGTGCTCTCGAGTCCTGAATGGCCTTGGGGTGCTGCCTAATGATAGCCCCGCTGTCTTGGCAGGCTGTGTCAGAGTGAGTGAATTCCTGTAGCCTCTGCCTGACAGGGCACATCTGCACACCGCAGCTGGGAGCCCGCATCCCCACGCAGGCAGACAGACACGCTAGCTCTGCTTCAGGAAGCCTGCTAGAAATCTCAGTGTGGCCGCGGCATGGGCCTGACCTCCGGGTGTGTACTAAGAGCTGCCACCGTGGCCACACTCAAGCAGAGCTGTCTGCCCGCTCTAGGAATCACGCTGCCAGCTGCTGGGTAGAATCCCCCATCTCATGCATGGTCTGAATGGAGCCCAGAAGAGTAAGGAAAGGCTCAAGGCCCTTTTCCCCAGCGGTTCACCCTCTTCCCCCCCCCGGGTTACCGTAGCAGAGGGAGGCTGCTCAGTGTCTCCGTGCAGTATCCAGGCTAGGGCCCTAGCCTTTCCCGCTGGATTTCCCAGGCCCCCTGGCTTGAAGCTGCACCTGGAGAGTACTGAATGGTCAAGGTCAGAGGGGGTGGCTTCATTTCTAGTGGCTTGAAAGAATCAGAAGAGCAAAGAAACAGCTTCCCCGCCCTACCCAGCCGGGCTAGGGAAGACAGAGAGGTGTCACGCAGACTGTGCCCCAAGAGACCCCCAAACAGACCTGCCAACAGAACCCCATCTGCGCTAGCCCAAGAGGCCAAACTGCAGCCTGCAGCAAACAGCTGGATAACCCCCTCCCCTCTACTCCAAAGAGAAAGGGGTAATGAGAGCTCAGTCCCACCGAACCCCAGCCGATTCCAAGCGCTGAGGGCTCGATTCTGCCCTCTCTTACTCACCACGAGTGCTACCATCCTCCCATTGATTACTCACAAAGGAAGGTGAGCGGAATCAGGCCTTTCCTGAAGAACTAAGCCCACAGGATACAAATAGAGGACCCAGTCCTTTACTCAGGAGGTATCAGGCCCATGGAAGTCAGGGGGAGTTTGGGCTGAGTAAGGACCCCGGGGCTTGAGCCGCAGGGAGCAACGTGTGAATGTCAGGAAAACCCTCCACTCGCCGTGTGCCTAGAGACAGATGAGGAGAGCAACGTGGAGAAGTGGCAGTGGATTTTGTTCTTCACACCCAGACACCGCACAGACCTGCTGCGTGCCACCACACAGCACTCAGCCTACACAGGTGTAAAATCCTCTGCACGGCAATAAAACACTCACATCTAGTCTATATATTTTGTAATCCCTTTAAAGGTTTTTTTTCTTTAAACCCCTTGCCCCAGCTCCCTCCCACTCTCCCCCCCAAAATTATTATAAAGAATTATTGCCATTAGTATGTCTTTCCCAGTGAAAGGAGAAAATCGCCTCATTCATAATTTATACCCTCAATTACTATTAATAAAGAAATATTTCAGCAGAAAATCGCCTGGGAAAATTACACGTAACATTGCATTAACATTCTATTTGAACATTTTCATCACATTTGTTATAGAGTTAATAAGAGGGATATGCTCCCCTGACTTCTTCATGAAATTATGGGCTGCCTATGAGAGTTTAATCTTTTAGACTTTATATAATATATTCACTTTACTAATTGAGCTATCCAAGGAGCAGTTAGGGATGTTCTTAAACGTGGAAGACAAAGTAATCAGGGCCATGACTTCCTGACTGGAGGATCCGCTTCCGGAGATGAGGAGCCACCCATGTGAATTACACACACATGCTTACCTCTTCTCGCTTACCTCTTCTTCTTAAAGCTCAGATTCATCAGCACCACCACAGCCATCACCATCATCACCTGCTGATCTGCTGCCCTCTCTGTTGGGAGACACCAGGTGGGGAGCTGGACTGGGCGGGGTGCTCTCCCTGCTTCTGATCTCCCTGATCAGTTCTTGTTTGCGACTTTGGGTGTCTTTGTCTGAGATCTAGGGCCGGCCATGCTCTGCAGTGCTGAAGAGCTTCCAGCCAGCCCCGGATGCCAGAGTATCTGAAACATGTGTTGGGTCAAAGGGAACAGGCAGGGGAGATATGACTGGAGAGTGATAGCGCATTCACCAGCAACTTGGGGAGGGTGTTTCTGAAGGTGATTTGCCTCCACCTGGAACACCATGTTGACCATGCTGGACGATCTCCTTGTCTCAAAGGAGCTGAGCCCCAGGACAGCTTAGGTGGGGAAGAAGCGGCAGGCTAAAGAAAGCGACTTGGGAGTGGGATTGGTGCAGGAGACGGGACCTTGGAAAGGCAGAATGAGAGAACATGGCTCTCATGAAAACATTCGTAATTACAGCTCATTGGGCCTCGGATTCTGATCGCAAAAGTTGCTGTAATTTGTACTTAGAAGTTGTAACAAGAACAGCGTCTCTCAAGAGTGTTAAACAAAGGAATGTGTGTGAATAGAATCCATAAGGCACAGAGTGCGTATATAGACTGTAAAAAGAACAGGAGTATGTGTGGCACCTTAGAGACTAACAAATTTATTTGAGCATAAGCTTTCGTGGGCTACAGCCCACTTCTTCGGATGCATAGAATGGAACATACAGTAAGAAGCTATTTATACATACAGAGAACATGAGAAGGTGGCTCGGTCATTACACTAATTGAATCTATTTCCCCATGTTGAAGCAGCCTCACACTTTCGTGTCAACTGTCCGAAATGGGCCATCATGATTATCACTTCAAAAGTTTTTCTCCCCTGCTGTTAATAGCTTCTCTTAATTAATTAGCCTCTTACAGTTGGTATGGCTACTTCCACCTTCTCATGTTCTCTGTATGTATAAATATCTTCTTACTGTATGTTCCATTCTATGCATCCGAAGAAGTGGGCTGTAGCCCACGAAAGCTTATGCTCAAATAAATTTGTTAGTCTCTAAGGTGCCACAAGTACTCCTGTTCTTTTTGCTGATACAGACTAACACGGCTGCTACTCTGAAACCTGTCATTATATAGACCAGGGGTAGGCAACCTATGGCACGGGTGCCAAAGGCGGCACGGGTGCCAAAGGCGGCACGCGAGCTGATTTTCAGTGGCGCTCACACTGCCCAGGTCCTGGCCACCGGTCCGGGGGGCTCTGCATTTTAATTTAATTTTACAGGAAGCTGCTTAAACATTTTAAAAACCTTATTTACTTTACATACAACAATAGTTTAGTTATATATTATAGACTTATAGAAAGAGACCTTCTAAAAACGTTAAAATGTATTACTGGCACGCGAAACCTTAAATCAGAGTGAATAAATGAAGACTCGGCACACCACTTCTGGAAGGTTGCCGACCCCTGATATAGACTGTGTGTATAGACATCTCTGTGTAGCATATACACACTTCCCACTCCTACGGTGTAATAATCCTTTCCCCTGCTCCAACCAGCAACCTCAAACAATGAACGTCGCCTCACCCTGCACCGCCGCCCTTTTACAAATGGGGAAACTGAGGCACGGAGACTTAAGTAACTTGCCTAAGGTAAGATGGCCAGAGTAGAACACAGCCCCGTCTTCCAGCCCTTCCTTTCCACGAGACCCTCTTTCCTACATGCACACCATCCGTGTGTGATATCAGGCCACGGGTCTGATCCAGAGCTCATAGGAGTCAGTGGGAGGCTGTCCATGGACTATAACAGACTTCGGTTCCTGGCCCACACCAAGTGGAGGACGCCAGGTCCTACTGCGTCATCTGAACAGGAGGAGGGTTGTTGGCTGATCGGGCATAAGCCCATGCAGCCCGTGCGTGGGCGCCGAGCAATGGCCAGCTGCCCCGGCTGAGAGGGAGCACAGGATCCAGCTGCTGCAGTCAGAGCTGCCCCCTTCGGCGCATCCTCAGCAGCTCTTGGATCCTCTTTGCAGCCGCTAGGGGGTGAGACAGGGGCCAGAAGCTAGGAAGCGGCGCCCGGCTCTTGCCAGCTGCAGCCTGGCGCGGCATATGTTGAGATGCTGATTTCGGGCCGTGTGCGTGGGACCCATGTAGGGTGACCAGATGTCCCGATTTTATAGGGACAGTCCCGATTTTTGGGTCTTTTTTTTTATATAGGCTCCTATTACCCCCCACCCCCTGTCCCGATCTTTCACACTTGTTGTCTGGTCACCCTAGACCCATGTGAGAGCAGAACCTGCCCGGAGGTCCAGGCCAGGGGAATCCTGCCCTCCCGTTGGCTAGCATTGCAGAAGCGATTAAAAGGTGCTGTGGGTCACGTGGCAAAGGCCACTGCAGAGGGAACCAAAGGGTTAATGAGAAGATTTTTTTTTTTTGCGCCTCAGAATTCATTAGCTGGGATTCATGAAATAACGTCCGACCCTTCGGAAAGGCCCATCTGCGCAGGAGAGAGCCCAGGCGACGGCCGAATGGGCTTCCCTGCCTGTCCTGCCCTGTGGGGTGGCCACATGAGCACCTGTCTTTGATCCCCTGCAAACAGCCCCTGGCTGGCTGCATCCCAGCTTCCGAGGGGAAACGGCTCAGCATGAGAGTGAGAAAGTGGGAACGGGTGAAAATCCCCTCGACCCGCCCCTCCAAGCCTCCCGCCGCCCATCGCTTTGATGTGTGCTCAGGAAGAAATAAAGCAAGCCGGCCTCCCATGTCACTTCTGTGCGTCAGGGCACGCGGGACCCAGTAAACATCCAGCAGCCTCTGGCAGAGCCCTCGCAGGGCGACAACCCTCTTTCTTCTGGTTCCTTAGCTAGCTGCTTGTCTGCCCCCCTCCCCTCTGTGGAGGAGCCGGAGGCAGGCAGGCTCTGGGGAGCCCCTGGCCCCCTGGGGTTAGCGTCTGGACGCTGGCCCATCGCAGGGGAGGTGGCTGCCGGAGAAAGGGCCCAATGGAGCCATAAAGCTGGTGGCCACTCATCCAGCACAGGGAGATCAAGGCTACGTGCCGGGAGTCCCCTTCCCCCAGGGCGTGTCAGGGTCATGGGGACAGGTGCAGACTGTCTGGATCCTTAGCCCTTCACTGGCTCTGGGGTGCGTCCTAGGGGCCCGCGACTGTGCGGTGCCTCTTTCTGATCATTGACCTCGTGGCAGGGGACTCCCGGCAACCCACGTTTCTGCCCCAGTGGCCGGGGACTTTCCCAGCGAAGGGCTTCAGCGTGCGCGCAGGCAAACGCAAATCACCCGACAGCCACCCCTCTCCGCGGGGGATCGAATGGGCCGCGGCAGCGCCCCCAGTTGGGCGGCTCAGCCAGGCAATTGGGGAGGCTCATTTGGCAGAGTGCTGCGTCGGGCAGGCAGAGAGAGGCCTTCCGGGGCAGCACGCAGCGAGCAGAATCTGATCCCGAACTAACAAGGTAAAGACAGAAACATTAAGGCTGGAATGCTCCAACATCACTTAAGAACAGGACACCTGGGTCCCTTCCGCAGGCCAGTTTAGCTGCCGTTGCTCGCACGGTGTCTGCTGTTCACATCGCCAGCCAACTTCCCCCTGTGTCTCGGACTCCCTTCGAAAGCCCATCAGCGTTCCATTTCAGCCTTGTGCCTCCACCCCTCCTGGGACGTCAGAGGCAGAACGAGGGGTGAACGGACGGCGCATCTTGTAAAACGCCTGCGCTTGGTTCTGGGCAGGATGGGCCGCACTATAAACAGGACAAGGCTTGTAAACAGCGCTCCAGCTGGGATAAATTTAGCCTGTTGGGGTTGCAGACCCGGCGCAGCGGGACACGGTGTCAGGGCATTGTCGAGGGGAGAGGGGAGAAAGAAGCTGAATAAACAAACACAGCTTGTCCCTTTTTTCTTTTCTTTTTTTTCCGTCCCAGTGTTGTTATTTCAGCCGGACAATTGCTCTGCAGATCGAGGGAACAAGCTGGCTCCCTGTGCCTCCCTTTCGTATTGTGTTTTCTCATGGGAATTTGTCCTTGCGTGTGTGTGTGTGTGTGTGTGTGTGTGTGTATCTGTGTGTATGTGTATAGACAGAAAATAGTCTATATAAATATATTTATACTGGGGAGGAGTATATTTACTTTCTTAAAACCCAGGTGAGGCAAAATATGTTGGATTTTGCTACCGTGGAAGATTCTGCTTTTCCTGAGCATGTGCAGCACACAATAATGCTCGTGTATGCACGTGCTTGTGCATACAGTTTACACTCAGTGCATGTTTGTGCATGTGTGCATACCTTCTGCACACTGCATATGCATCTCTTAAGGACAGGGAAAGCTTATGGAGTTGGAACGCTTTGCAAGGCTTTCCAGCTCATTTTGGGGCACCCAGATTGGGGGAAGCGAGTTGCCTAAAGTCTGTGGCAGAACTAGGAAAATAACCCAGGAATTCTGACACCCAGCCCTGTGCTCTAACCATGAGATCATCCTAGGTCTCAAGAGTCAAATGCGTTAAGCGTTTGGGTAAATTCTGCTTTGCTAGGACCCTGGTCTGCGCTGAAGCTGTGCGTTAGAGGCATCCTAATTTTCATGTCTTAATTTTATTTTCCCCACATCTCAGTTTCTCTCTCTCTCACACACACACAAATCTCTATTGGAAAAACGATTTTAATACCCATGGCACATTGTCCGGGTGTGATATAAAATCCAATGGCATGTGGCATTTGGAAAAGGTCACTTCTCCCATCAGGATTCATTATCCTGCTTCAGCCCAGGAAGCCACAGGGTTACCAGACCCCTTGCCCCCTCCCATGAGGCATTTGGAAAGCTGAGAGCAGGGATGAGGATGCTGGAAATTGAGCAGTGTCAGCGTGGTCCCTGCAGCTCCAAAAGCACAGGCTGCGGCTTCTCCAGGTAACGGGGATCTCCCTCTGTTGGCACCAGTAGCAGGTCCTGTATCCTCTCTGTGGAGCAGCCACTAGAGGGTGCTGTCACGCACCTCGTTTATCATTTCCGCGCCAGTAGTGCCAGAGGCCTCAGGCGGGGATGGGAGGGTAACGGCTGGGCCGTGTTCCGATGGAAAGATGGCAAGTGCTGGCCCCATCTCCCACTCCTGGTCAGCAGTCCCCGGGGAACATCGCCTCTTCACGTTGAGTTCACAGGCCGGTCCGACTGCCCTCCACCGGGTGACGTCAGCGCTATGTGGCTGTGCCTACACCGCGACGGATTGTCCTGGAGCCGGGTACGAGTTCTATTCCCAGCCTGCCCCCGTCTCCTGAGTGGCTGTGCTGGGTCACTCTGTTGACTTCAGAGAGGTCACTACAAGCGGAAAACCGGCTCAGTGGCGCCAGCAGAGTGAGATCACGCATGTGTTTGGGCCCCTGTGGTTTCCTCCTTGTTTTTCCATCCAGCAGCTCCCAAGAGATCGGCTCATGAGACATCAAGTGTCTTCCATTCTTCAGCCCAGACCGGTGAAACCTGGCCATGCCGGCCCCTCAGCGGCCTAGCTGATGAGAGGTAGTTGTGAGAGCCCTCCTCCCAGCCCTGCCGCTGGCGTCACTGTGACCTTGGCCATGTCACTTCACCTCCCTGGGCCTTAGCTTCCTGCTCTGTACGTACGGCTCATGTCGGGAGCCTGGCGGTGTGAATGTCTGGGCGTTATCCCCGGGGTGGGGGCGGGTTAGGGTTAGGCTGTGACGGCGCTTGGGTCCAAGGCCGGTGTGCTTTGCAGTCTCTGTTCCTCGCCGCGCGGTGCCCTGCCTCTGCATGGACCCAGAACGAAAATGCACCTCTTCCCTGTTTCACTTGTTTCATTTTTCACTGCGCTGGTTTTGAAGCGTCCCTTCAGCTCGCAGCTCGTGACGTTGGGCCGATCCTCCGGTGGAGAGGAGAAACCTGTGCAAGTTCTGGACGCCCAACTCCTCCACGGTTACCCTCCCTCGCGTGGCCTGCCTGGCGAACTCCTCTTAGCACTTGGGCCTGTCAACTCGGGGGGGGACTCAGAGTCCTCTAGGGCTCATCCCTCTTCTGGGTGGGAGACCCACGGCGCTGTGCAGAATGCCCCCAGGCTTTCACTTCTGCAGAGCTGTGGTTGAACTTTGCTGTGGTTACAGTGAGTTTGATTAGTCTCAACCCAGCTCCTCAGAGAGATTTGTCCACACCAGTGAGCATCCTGGGCAGACGAGCGTGGCTGGGGGAAAGGTGCAGGTCGGGATTGAGAGACACTGGCAAAGCGGTGTGTGTGTGGTGCTCAGGGCTGTGATTGCAGGGGGCTCTGGGTAAGGACTGAGAGCCATCAGCAGAGCAGCTCTTGCGGTTCCCATCGTTGTGGGATCTGAGTGCCTACCCCTCCAGCTGGTCCCTGCACTACCCTTCCCAAACCGTTCCCAGGGAATCGCTGGGGATCACAGTCTGAAACTGCCTTCAGGTCACACACATGGGGCAGCGAGGCGCTTTGTGAGGCCTTTGGAGATGGTGACTTCAGGCATCTGTTTGAGGCCTGGAGCGGGGGGTCCGTTTTCCTAGTGGGTCGTATCATCCAGAGCTGAGGTGGGGAATTTCTCTTACGTACTGCTGGGGATTTCCTCGCCGTTCCCGTGTGTCCTCCTGACAGGTCACCTGGTGGGTGAGCCACAGGGGCTTGGCCTCAGGAGTCCTGGGTTCTCCTCCCAGCTCTGATACAAACTCCCTGGGTAAGTGTGGGCCCTGCCCCTCCTTGGGCCTCGGTTTCCCCACCTGTAGACGGGTGAGTTGTGAGAAGGAGTGTTTGTGCAGTGCATTGAAGATGCAGAGCCCCAGGCGTTTACTGGAAGGGCAAAGTCTGATGGAGGAATGCGTCTTCCTCGGGGCGGGGGGGAGCAGAGGAGTGGCTGTTCCAGGGGAGCAGAGAATCTGATGGTTTTTGCGGGGGGGGGGAGAGGAATTTGATGCCTGCTGCAAGATGACTTAGTGTGCAAAGGGTGATGGTAAGCGAAGCCCCTTCCTGCCATATAAACACCAGTGAGTTATGGGTACCCCAGCCTCTAATTATGCAGTCAGCCCCAAATAGCTCTGTCTAACGAGGCTGACAGACTAATATCTCAAGAGCCCTTAATGCGTTATCATCTCTCGCTGTATGACCTCATATTTATAACTGCTCTGGTGGGAGGCTGAGAAACGTCCTTTTCTCCCCCTCCCCATAGCCCCCCCAGAGCAGGGGCTCTTCAGCCTCATCTGTTCGGATCAGGAGGAGAGAGGAGAAATCTCCCCATCCATCACCAGTAGAGTTCGCGCAATTAGATGATTAAAGACATTTTTTATAATATTTGGAAGAGGCTTTGAAACGTCTCTCAGAGAGCGTGATTAATGCCTGCTTAACCCTTCCCTGGCCTGGCTGGAGAGCTCGCCTCGGAGGAGACCCAGAGCAGCAATGGGCTGCCCACAGCTCTGTTCCTCTTCGCTCCAGCTGGCGGTTGCAAAGCCCAGGCCCAGATCCCTGACAAGGTGTGATTCATGGGCCCAGGGCACCTGCAGGAAGCACAGGCCCCACGGCAGTTCCTAACCCAACTGGGACTTGGTGGTTTCTGAGGCTTCAACGGCTCGAGGGCTCAGGAAGTGAGCCCCCCGAGGCTGTTATGCAACAGGCTTCACACACAGGGTCACACGCATGCCGCACTCCTGCCGCCACGCACGGTCCTGCTTCCAGTTCCCTGCCACACACTCAAGCAGGGCCCAGCACACCCAGAAATGGATGGAGATGAGGGTTCTGAGGGTCTGACCCCCTGGGGTCTGGGGTCCCTTAGCCCAACAGGGAGAGAGAGGTAACACCAGCCTAACCCCACACTTCTGCTCTCCTCTGAGTTTCGTTAGATCTGTGTCTGCCTGTCTCTCGCCCCCATCTCTCCCCTAGCTCTCTGCCGACCCAGCTCTCTGATGACATTGCTAAGGTGCCTATCGCTGGGAGATCTCTTTAATCTGGGAAGGATTCGCACAGATTTTCACAGCCACAAATGCTGGCTGGGCACCTGTGAAGGTCAATGGGATTTGTGCATTGGGGAAACTCCCCCTTCATGTTTCGTTTCCCAGAAGTCCCATATGTGCAGTGGACACTGGTTCCCCGGTAGGCACAGTTAATAGCTAGGAAACCCTTTCGCTCCTTTTCAAAATAGCTGATGTTAATTGTTAATTATTCCAACATGGGAGTGGCAATTCCTCCTTGAACTTGGGAACTAAACCCTCCTCCTCCGGTCACAGTCGCAATATTTCATAATCTCAATTTCTTGTCAATTGATTGCCAGATAGAAGCGACAGCCAAAGAGGGCCACAAGCGTCTGCGACCACCACCCACCGTATGGTTTTAACTCTGCCCCTCTGTAAGTTTTCATTATTTTATTCTTCTTGTTGTTGTTGTTATTTAGACAAACTTGAAAAAAGTAAGAAAAAAAGAGACACTTCCTGGTCGTACTTCCATTTATAAATTGCTTACAAGGGGTTAATAATGATTAATAGCTGTTTTAATTAATGGTTAATCTGTTGTTAGCGAGTCCAAGAGGTCACAGGTTTATTATAATCATAGTTTATCACTCACTATGGCAGCTTCGACTCATGCTTATAGCCATGTATCACACATGCTACTCCTATCTGTAACACGCCTGTAATGTCATTTATTAACCCTTCGTAAACTACTTATAAAGGGAACCATAATTAAAGCATGACCAAAATCCTAATATGTCTGGAGTCAAAGAACCCTACAAAATGGCTGGGCAGGAGTTTGTTGTTCGTTTTAACATTGTCTTAGTTGACTGGTAGACACGGGAAACAGAAAGAGACAAAACTAAAAATACATCTGAATAGTGTTCTCTGTTACCGTGTGCAAGGAGAAGACACAGAGGGATTCATCACAGCACTTTTGTTCATTTTATAGTATCCGAATCCTCTTAAATCTTGGGAATTCCTGTCGCATCTAACCACCCCTCCGCCATCAAGGAACGGAGTCTGACCCCCCCGCCCCCAGCCGTGAGGCCAGGCAGGAAGGCAGCCCCCTTTCATGGGCGGAGCACTGCGAGAGATGACACGGTTTGCCCCAGGCCATGCGTGGCATCTGTAGCAGCGCCAGGAACAGAGCCCAGCTCTCCTGTGACCTGAGCCAGTGCCAGGGCCATGAGCCACCCTTTGTGTGCTGGCTTCCTTGTTTTATTTCCCTTCTCTGCACTTTCCCCCTGGGAGCACTAAAGATGAGTCCGTTGGCCTACCCGCGCCCGCTCCCCATGGAACGCCACCTTCCTCGTCGCTTCTGTTCCCTCCGGTGAGCACGAAGGGTTCCCCCAGATACCCCCCTTCCAGCTCCCTTGGGGTTCTCACTCCTGGTGCAGTCCACACGGCCCCACCTGCCCCGCCCTGCGGTATCAGCCAGGAGGGACCAGGCCGGAGAGATCAGGGTGGCTCTTAGCAGTCTGCGGGAGGCAGACCCTGCTCCCAACCCCAGCAGCAAAACACCTGTCCTCTTCCTGGCTCCGTGACCCCTACTGTTCCAATTGAAACCCTCAGAACATGGCCAGTCCTCAGCGTGACTCGACAATTTCCCCGTGCTCACGAGGTTGTCTGTGGCCTTTTAAACTCACATGTCCTGAGTGCCATTGGCTAGGCGGGGCAGTATCATTATCTCCATAGTCCTGATGAGAGAAACTGAGGCACAAAGAGGGGAAGTGAGGTGGCCAAGGCTGCACATCAGGACTCGAATCCAAGAGTCATGGCTCCTAGCCCTACCTGCTATAATCACTAGACTCACGCTCTTGCTTGAGCTGGGGATGGAGCTCAGAAGTCCTGGCTCCCAGCCCTCTCCCCCGCTCTAACCACTGGAACCCACTCCCCTCCCAAGCTGAGAGTAGGAGTCCTGGCTCTCAGTTCCCTGCTCCAATCCACTCCATCAGGCTTCCTCTCCTTTGGGTGCCTTGTCCAAAGTGTGTTTCGATAAGCTCTGGAGATGCAGTGATGAATCCCAGAGACACTGGAATCCCACCCACCAGCTCAAGGTCTCTGGGGTCTCCGAGGGAGGAGACGATGTTTAAACAGACTGACACAGAAACAGCTGAGCCCTTGCAGGCAGGAGTGAGCAGATTCTCCTTGCTAACAGCAGCCATTGCCAGGACGTAGCTGCAGGCAGAGGTGTAGCAGTGACGAGTGGCCCTGTCGTGCCCCGTTTAGCCAGTCACACAGCCTCTGATGGGTCAGATAATAGCCTCACAACGCACCTCTGGAGAATGGATCAGTACCGTTCTCTCCATTTTACAGATGGGGAAACTGAGGCACAGAGCAGGGCCGTGACCTGCTCACATAAGTCCTGAGCTCTTTGCAGCCAGTGCTGTGTGCTAATCACTAGACAAGCTCTCTCCATCCTCAAGTAGCCACTGAGCACATGAACAGGAACGAAAGCTGTGGCTTTGGGTACACAGTGGGGCCCTGGCTGGTTGGCTCTGGGTGCCATCAGGGACATCTTAGCCAGCAACTCTCACTAATAAAAGCTGGGGTAATGCTGGGAGGCAGGGGTCTCTAGAGATGAGAGCAGTGGAGCCAGTGTCAGGCCTACTAGGGCTATTCCTGTCTCTGCCACTGACTCCCTGTATGACCTTGAGCAAATCCCGTCATCCCTCCGTGCCTCAGTTTCCCCCTCTGTGAAATGGGGATGATAATATCATCATTGTGATCATCAGGTTCCCTAGAGCGCTTGGAGCTCTGCACAAGGAAGGCCCTAGAGTAGGGCAGAGCATGGTGCTGAGCTGTTAATGTCTCCTCCCCAGAGCCAGGCAGTCTCTCACCCCGTCTCTGGGCCCTGCTCAGGAAACCATCCTCCGGAACCTGACCCCCTGTTCACCCCGGGAGCCTGAGTGGTCATCTTCATCATCCCTTCCCGCCCGCGATGAGTGGGGTCGGCTGCCTACCACGGCGGGCACTTCCCTTGGTGAGCAAGGCCCAGCCACGTTCAGCTACTTCCTCATCGAGGCAGGCCCCAGTGCAGCACTGCTGAGAGCCTGGCCCTGAGAGGCTGCTGGGGGCTGGCGCTCTCCCATCAGGAAGCCAAGGAGCGAGGGCTTTCTGCAGCTGCCCCCCAAGAGCTTTGACGCCTCGAGCGGGCCTCCTCCCCGCTGAGCTCCCTCTCCCCTGCGCGGTGTCTCTGCTCTGCTCCCTGCGAGCGGCCGAGGCTGCGGCACGCTGTCGGGTCACTGCGCTAGGAGCACCCCCTCTTCCAGGAGCTTTGCCAGCACTTCCCGGAGCCGGGAACCCTGCCGGGGGTCGCAGGACCGGGCAGTGTCAAGCAGTTGGCTTGGAGCCATGTTGGGCCCAGGATATTAGTGAGACAAGCTGGGTGAGGTGATCTCTGTTGCTGGACCAGCTTTGGTTGGTGAGGGAGACCTGGAGAAGAGCTCTCTGTAGCTCGCAAGCTTGTCTCTCTCCCCAACAGAAGTTGGTCCAATAAAAGAGATTACCTCGCCTCATCCACGCCCTTGTCTCTCCTGTGAACCTGGGCAGGCTTCAGTCATCTCAGCCTCACACCCCAGGGACCCCGCAGGCAGAGAGGGGCTGAGCAGAGCATCCCACCGAGCCCACGCAGTCCCCCAGTTGGCCTGAGGAAAGGGGTCAGGCCGGGGGTGCGGTTTTTATCTTCCACTTTGCCTGGCCTTCCTTCCCGCCCAGCCCTCCCGTCCCACGCCCATCCAGCTAGACAGGAGGGAGCTGAATTTAGACACACCTGCCCAGCATCACGTCCCAAGTGCTCATCTACTCCATCGAGCGGCCCGTGGGTGCGGTTCCTGGCACTGAGGAGTCCAAGCAGCGGGAAGGGGGTGAGGCTGTTCATGCAGGCGCTGTGCTCGGGCCGGGGGCAGCCAGGGGAGAGATGCTCCAGACCCCCTGGCTCCAGACCCCACTTCATTGCTTATTTCTGGGTCATTACATTCGACAGGGAAAATTTGTTTCTGTCCAGAGCAGATGCCCGGACAGTCTCAGGCCTCTTGGGAATTCATCATCCCGAGCCTCTGCCCCACAGACCAGCCACAGGCCCTTGTCTCTCTCTCTCCCCCGCATACACAACGAGGGCCCTTCCACTCCCCACACACACACACGGGGGGGAGGGACGGGGGACTAGCGCATACACACACACACACACACGGGGAAGGGGCTTGTGCTTCGGGCTCAAAGCTGAGCTGCTCCAAAGGCTGCCTGGATTTAGGTCTCCAGAAATGCAGATTCCCTGGCTTGGCCCGGGGTTGGTGCAGGAAGCCGGTGTGGGAATGGAGTCCTGATGGCCGCTTGAGCAACTCCTGAATCACCACCCTGCCCTGAGTAGCAGCTTCCACCAGGATGTGCTGGGTGCGCCTGGGGCGGAGAGGATTGTAATGCAGGTGGGATATTTGGGTATCAGAAGGTCGGACTAGCCCATAGCAGACCCATGGTCCATCTCCTCCACTATCTTGCCCCTTGCTGCACAGGAACAGAGCAGTTGCCCATCTAGTCTGGTACCCCACCTCTGCTGTAGCAGAACAGTCCCAGGGGAGCTGAGGATGCTCAGCACCTCCAAGGATCGGATCAGAAGTGAGGTGTAAGCATCTCCCAGTCAGCGCAATGTGGTTAACTCTGAACCCTAATGACGGTTGTGTAATAATGCTTGTCTTGTGGAATATTTCTACAGTTAACGATCATGAAGACTAGAGCAGCACTGACATTTTTAACGACTCTGATCATTTTAGCAGAAATGTTCAACTACTCTGAGACTGTGGGCTGAGTCTGGGATTGTGGGTGGAGTTTGTGTTTGTGTTTTCCCCTTCCAATTGACCCCCTTGCTGAATTAAATGAGACAAGGCAGTGAGACCAGCTCTCCTGGCAGTTTGCTTTCTCCCATCACATCCTGGGGGCATAGAGGTTTGTCCCTGGAGCAGCTGGGGTAGGGAGCATGTGTTGAATGAGATGATAAATGGTGTGATAAATGGCGAAGGAGCAGGGAACCAAGCCCAGCCGTGGTGATAGAAGTAGCAGCCTGCCCCCACTGCCATCTCCATCCCTCTGAACAGCATGTGAAGAAGGGGGGTGGTAGGAAGCCCAGATACCAGGCCAACCTTTGGCACATTTATTGACACTCCCTGAGTTCATACCTCAACTCTACAATCTTTCCCCGAGATTATTAAAAATTAATTGATCTCTTTTATATCCCCCCCGATACCCAATGCTGCTTCGAGTCGGGGAGGAAGGTGGGGATGTGTGTAAAAAACACACTGATAAATGTTAATTACTCTTTTACGGCCCTTGTCAAATTCCAAAGCAAGTCGTAAATTCATTAAACTCTAACGGATTAAGCACATGCAGCTTATTTAGTCACCATAAACAAGATCATTTGGATGTTGATTTTTCCTTTTTTATTGCTCCGGCAGAAAAGAAAAAAATATATAGAACCAGGGAGCAGTTGGTCAGTTACTAGGGAGTCTGAAAAGTTCGGGGGTTTTTCATACCTTGCTGCTGTAGCTCCATGGCTGCTCTTTGTATGACAATAGCACCTAAAAGCCCCAGACCAAGATCTGGGACCTCACTGGCTACGTGCGATACGTGCACAGTAAGGGAGAGTCCCTGCCCCAAGGAACTTACAGTCTAAGCAGACAAGGGAAAAGGGAACGCAGCGGTCGGTGGTAGAGCAGCGAATAGAACCCAGGTGTCCTGATGCCCAGTTAAGTGCCCTAGCTACTAGATGTTGATGCTCTTCAATAGTGGGGCACGGTCTGGGTGAGAGATGGGACAGGAAGTCCCTTTAATGGGATTCTCTCCCCCTCCCCCCGCCCATTCCTTTACAGTGGTGGCTGGGATCGGGCGACCTGAACTCTGCCTGCCAGGCACTGCCCAGTGGTGACTTCCATCCGGACTGTGCTCTGGACGCATGGGTCGGCGCTCAGCTAGCAGGGTGCCCAGAAAAGTACCTCCGCTCTCTGTGCTTTGCAGAGCCCACATTGGGCCCAACGCTAGGATATCTCCCCCAAGCCCAGCCACGGGGGGCCAAGAAGTGGCCCGGGAGTTGAGGAGTTACCATTTGACAAGGGCTCCCCACAATGGGGACAGGAGGTCCCCAAACCCACCGAGCTTCCACCCACATCCTCCCTCTGCAATTCATTCGCCCGTTGATTAAGCAGCCCGTGAGGAAGGGAAGGCCGGTGGAGCAGCTCCTGGCCAGCCTCAGGGTCACCGCGGCCATGGCGTGACTCAAGGGCTGAGCATGCAGGTTCACCCAATGCAGCTGTTTCCACTACCCCCCACAGGGGCCAGAGGCATTTTAACCACTGCATCGTTGAGCGTCTAGGCCTGTGCTGCTCTGTATCAGCAGCATCCCTCCTGGGGGCGCTGCCCTGGGGATTTTTAAAGTCTAGTATGACTTCGTCTCCTGGCCATTTCCGGCTGATCCAAAGAAGAAGAGCCGTGATTTAGGGCCCTTCTGCTTAAGAGACCTCATCAGCGCTTCTCTTAATGGAAATCCGTGGTAGCGCTGGAGAGAGAACCTGGCCTCCTTGCCCCCCGCTGTCCCTTCGTCCTTGTGTCTCCTGTCTGCGCCTCTCCCTGGCCTGCGGGGAGACACGGCGAGCTCACCAAAGGGTTGGCTGCTGGGGAATCGGTTTGAGGGTGTCTCTGTCTGATCGGGAGTGCGGACAGCGGTTTTCTGGGCTCTGCTGGTTCATGTCTGTGATGCGCTTCGGAAGCAGAAGGCCCTGAGTGTCGGGTAGTCACCGTTATTTGGCTGGGAGTAGTGGGGATTAAACCCGGACAGAGCCACCTGAAAAGCCACCTGTTCTCCATGCGTGGGTCAGTTTGGATTCCAGGCCAGAGCTCAGTTACCGTCAAGGCCTCCCCTCTCCCCTGGCTTCCTTGGGGCTGCAGGAGAAAGGTGAGAGGCGCATCAGGACGTCAGCTTCTCCAGGGCTTCGTTTCCCAGCAGTGCTTTCCTCCTTTCAGTCTGCAGCCTTTTCCCTCGGCAGGTACAAAGTGCACTGATAAGTCTCTGCACAGGGCATCTGTCCCAGCCAAAGCTGGCAGCAGGTTTGCAAGGCCAAGGGAGGGTCTTTTCACCACATTTAGTCTCACAGCGGTCCCCCGCCCCCGCTCCAGACTCCGAGACCTCCTCAGGGCCGGCAGATTGGTAAGCGCAGGGTGGGCAGTCAGGGGTTAACGGAAAGAACGTGCCCCATGCTAAGCAGTAGCTAACAGCCACTAGCTAATAACTTTATGGCTTCAAAGCAAGGCATTTATCATGCTGAAGTTTGTTTATGCACTAGTTATATGGCACATTATACCAGATCTGTGTTGGGCTGATAAATTCTAGATGACAAGCAAGGCTACCGAGGGGACTTACTGAGTCCAAAAGACCAGTAGCTTTTTCCTGAACTCTGCTTTCCGAGATAAGGGCGGTTTTCCCCTCTTTTGTTTTGTAAGGAGGGCAAAACAAAACAAAGCAAAAAATCAGCTCCAACAACCTGTAAACTTAACAAAAAAAAGTGAGGGATTATTTTCTTAGCAACACATTATACAGTTTTCTGGGCTTTTGGATGGGGTGGCTGGCTGTTACCTTTCACACTGATCCCAGGTGAGCACCTCTCTGCTGGAAAGTTCTGAGTGTGGTCCCCCACTCGGGGTTGTGCAGAGAACTGGTGTGGGCCCTGCTGGGGGCACTGTGGGGGGTGCCACCCCGGTGAAAGTGGAAGTTAAAGTATCCCAGGCACTTTTTGAACCTGACCATCCTGGCCAACGTTCCCTAACTCACTAACACAAGATCTAATATTAATAATTACAATTATTATTCCTAGCCTCCTGACCCCCCTAAAACGAGGTGGGTCGGCTTTATTCTCCCCTTTATATTGATGGGGAAACTGAGGCATAAAGAGGGGACGTAACCTGACCAAGATCATGTAATGAATCACTGGCAGAGCTGGGAATAGAGCCTAGGTCTCCTGGCTGCTCGAACCACTAGACAACACTCCTGTCCTGTTTTGAAGATACCTTGAGTATGCCTGGCGCTCTGTAAAGCTGGCCTCCCTCCTGTTTAGCGTCCCAGCTGCTGGAATGCCCATGAGAAGTCCTAGGCGGACACACCAGTGGGAACTCCTGTATCTCTCCCAAGGGGACAGAGGTTGTTGAGTTCTAGTGAAGTAGCACAGCCCTCGTGCCCGAGATGGAGCAGCCGTTCTAGTTACCTGAGCTCCGCTCCTGGCAGGCACGCTAACACGCCCTCCCCAGCTGTACCCAGCCTGGTGATGTGTCACCAGCCTTTGATCTGAATGCAGAGGAGGTTTCAGTTTCCCCCCAACGAGTAGAGTCCCTGCTGAGAACGAACTCCGTGGCCTCTGGCACGATGGTGCTGAGAGCTGAACGAAAGAGACAAAGCCTACCTAGACTTGAGGGCATTGGGTGT
Source organism: Platysternon megacephalum (assembly GCA_003942145.1). Taxonomy (NCBI): domain Eukaryota; kingdom Metazoa; phylum Chordata; order Testudines; family Platysternidae; genus Platysternon; species Platysternon megacephalum. Next base: position 264,473 of record QXTE01000205.1, on the reverse strand, counting down.
ACGGACTTTGCCCCCCTGGGCTTGCAGCGAGACGTGAGAGGGCACTGGGTTTCAGAGAGCGGGGGCCAGTTACCTTGGGGACAGGAGAGACTCCGAGCAAGGGGGTCAGCTCCCATGTTGATGGCTGTTCCCTTCCCCGAGTTGGCAGCGCCACTGCTTTGCCAGTGGCCAGAGCCCCTGCCCCTCTGTCCTGCTGGGTTCACCCCATAGCAGCAGGCAGGGGGAGATCTCTGCGTTACCCTCCCCTTGTCCAGCGTGGCTCCCACGGCTCTTCTACTGGCACTGCAGCATGTGCGCACACGTGTGTTTGTATGTTCACATCTGGGTGTTTGTATGTGGACATGCATCTCCGTGTGTGTGCCCGTGGGTGTTTGTATGTATGTGCATGGCGGCGTGCGTCCGTCTCGACAGCCGCGTGTGTGCCGGCCCCCGTAGGCTGTAAATACTGCCGGCGTGTCAGGGAGGTTGAGCAGTTTATAGCTCAAGGTCAGGCCCATGAATCATAAAGAGGTGTCGGAAGGAGCGTTAGCTCCTAGCCTTCGCTCAGGCTCTGGGTGGGTTCAGGCGGGGCCCTGGAGGCAGTGATTAACGGGTGCACCTTCCCCTTTCAGTTTTACGGTAAAAGGAAAGCAGTAAATGAGAGGCCCCGGGCTTGGTGCAGGCCCAGCCTTGGCTACCTGGGGTACCTGCCCTGCTGCCCCCAAGAGAAAGCAGGCCCAGGCCCCCGTGCCGCTGACCACGCTGTCCAGCTGTGGCGGCTCAGCCCTTCCCCGCTCCCGGACGAAGGGCTGGCGCCGAGGAGGGGCACAGGGCTGGAAGCCTTTTCTGCGCTGCTGGTAGAGCCCTGGTTCCTCCTAGTTGGGGGTGGGAAAAGCACTCCTCACCCACTGAGTCTCTGCGGCCCCCATGGGCTCTCCCCTCTTCGGCAGGGTTTTCCCTGCTGTCTCTCCGGGGCCGTGCTCGCTTCCTTTGCACCCGGCATGTTGTGCTGGGAAAACACCCCCCCAAGCCCGGCCTCCCCTTACCACGCCAGTCGGTGTCCAAGCCGGCCGAGAAGGCCTTTGAGCAGCTCCCTTTGTAGCCTCCTCCTGCTGCGTCTCTCAGGCCTGGCAAGGCAGCGGCCCTTTTCCTCTGCACCTTTTTACGACTCCGGCTATAATTAACTCGAGTCATAAAATTTTTTGAATCCAAATAGATATAATTAACATTTAATGCCCGTGGTTTTTTGAGAATCGTCAGGACTATTAAGAGCTGGGTATTGATTGAAGAGGTGAGGCAGATGTCTCTGTTATTGGATTGGGATTGCAGGGGCCAGGGGAGAGGAGGAGGAAGAGACGCCAAGGAAAGGGCCTCCTGCCCCACGGTGTCTCCTTTGGGCTTCTACGGCTTCCCCTTAGCCTTACCCCTACCCCCCGCCCTTCCCTCCTGGTACGAGTCTGTGTGGGGGGAGCAGAGCTGTGGAGCTCCCGATAGCGAGTGGAAGTTGGGAGGCGGCCGGACAGCTCTTGTCTGACGATGGGCTGTGATTCTCAACCTATCCCCACCGACCCCCATCTTAGCCTAGGCCTGCAGGGCAGCGGCCCAGGCCGTTCTGCAGAGACCTTGGGTAACCATCCGTACTGGCAGTGCAACCTGGACCTGGCCAGGGGGTAGTTCGGGGGAGACCGACCCTGGGAGCCCCAGGCTCCTCCTTTCTCTTGGAAGGGTAAATCGGTATCTCCAGTGCTGTGACATCCTGTTTGCCATACACCCGTCTCTGGATTCCTGCACAGGGCACCCGACCCTCTGGAATCCACGCACAAGCCTGGGGTGTGACATCACCCCAGTTCGCTCTCCGGTCAGAGTGGATGATCCACCACAGCTCTCGGACCTTTCCATTGGTGCCGGCATCAGTTCTGGCCATCCCTGTGCTCGGGGACCCGGCGCTGACAGAAATTCCCCAAAGGGCGCCACCTCCTGGTGGAGGCATTCCTAGAAAAGCTGTTTAAAATCGCGACTCCCCCGCCCCGCACAATCCTTCCCTTCTTTATCCTGCTTGCAGGGCCTAGTGGTGGGGAGTGAGGATTACTGTGTCCTATTCCAAGCGCTGCCACTGACTCACGGTGCAATGGCCTTTGTTTCCCCATCTGTGTAATGGGCACAGTAATACTAGCCCACCTTTGTAAAGTGCACCCAGGCCAGTGGGTGAATAGTGCAGCATAATTGCCCAGTATTATTAGTAGCTGGGCTTACGGTACTTCTTGTGAACATGCCGTGCGGTACAGGAGGTTATGTGATAATGCACCTGGCTCCGAGAACTGCAGGGCGTCTGCAGCTGCTCACCTCTCCAGATCTCAACTTGGTGCCTGACTCTTCTGGGCCAGCCCCAGAGCCCCCGTGCAGCGCCTGGGGTCTCGGAGGCCAGGGTGACAACCTGGAGTGTAGGACTGGTAAGAGAGTCAGCCTACGGGACACCGAGCTGATCAGACTGACTAAAAAATAACACGGGCCATCTCTCCCTTAGCTGCAGAACCAGGACCTCTGTTATCCTCAGCAGTGGGCCCCTGCCTCAGGGAAAGCTCAGGTTTTGTGATCAGCTTCTAGCTCTAGACTGGGCCAAATCAGAACTCTGGACCAAACACCCCTTTATTTGGGGAAGATTTGGAGCTGGGCTCACTCGCCCAGTTTGACTCCCTCTCTACATGCAATTCAAATGGGGCTGCCCCTCCCTGCCTAACTTGACCTCCGTGCCCAGAGGCCACGGAGATGGGCTCCCGTTAAATCTCCCTCCGGAGAGCTCTGCCCAGACAGCGTGCGATGTGCCTTGCAGCTGCACCCGTGGGTCTAGGGCGGAGGTTTGCGGCAGAGAGCCACCAGCTGAGCTGGGGAGGCAGAGAGAACGGAGAGACAAGCACTTATCCCTCCCCATGAAAAGTCCTGACCCCCTGGGAATCAAGGCTCAGAGCCCTGGAATTGCTGGGGCTGGCGGTGCTGATGGATGGCGCGATAGCAGGCGCGAGGCGGGTCAGCAGAGCAGAAACCAACAAACACAAATACATAGGCAGCATTTCCATTAATAAATGCAGGCAGTAACACGCCGTGCCAGGGGCCGGGCCCGGCACAGGCCTGTCTCTGTGACCCTGTCCCGACTGGCACAGCTGGGGTACCTGCAGTGCCATCCCGAGGCACCCCTGAGCTCGCCCTGAATGCACCAGCCAGCACAAAGCTGCCTTTCTTTGCTGGCACACAAGCGCTGATTGTTCGGACACTTTCCCTGCCGCCGCCTTGTGTTTCTTTTATTAACCAGAAACAAAGAGAGAACTTTCGACTGCGGCGTGTCAAGAGCCCTTTGGATTTCATTGGGCTTGGGTGACAATTTTAAAGGAGCCAGCAGTGCCCTAGTGACTCCCGGCAGAGACGACCTGTGCCTGCTGGTTGGGGGCCGGGGGGCAGAGTGAGGGCAGCCGGCTTCACGCAGCGTTACTGAGCATGCTCGGTACAAGCCAAGCTGCAAATCTGGGGGTGGGGATGTGACCCTGCATTGCCTTCCCCCCCCCACACACACACATATCGCCTCTGACTACTGGGGTCTTTTACCGGTCCTGTCATGTGACTTGCAATTGCTCTGTGCCTCAACTTCCACATCTGTAAAATGGGTCTAATGATCCTGCCACCCCCCCGCCCCCTTTGCCAATTGCTTTGGGATCTCTGGATGGAAAGCCTATGCGAGTGTGTAGTATTCGTGCTAAGCGGCTAAAGACAAGAGTCTGGTGAGCTGTAATGACACCCTGGTGGCCAGGTCAGCTTTGAATGGGCAATTTTCTCTACCTTTTGATTGGCACCGTACGCTCGCCTACCTCAGCTGTCGCCCCCCCTCCTCCCACGCCGAACACCCCTCTGTCCATCCTGGGGATGGGGAACGGGGAAGTGAAAGATGGAAGTCTTGCCTTGCATGGGTTTCTGAGGGCTGGTCTGAGCAGGGACGCAGACATGTTTTGAGGCTGGTGGCTGGGGGAAGTGAGTTCTCCTTGTGAATCTCGGCCGTGGGTGGGGGGAGGGAGGGGAGTCTGGGACACTGGAAGGCTTTGTTAATTTCACTCCTAACCTCAGTGAAACTTTTGTACAGTATCTGCTTCCTTATAAGAGAAACCAAACAGCTCCCCGCGAGGAGCGATGACTTGGCTTCAAAGGGTGGGTGGTCATTTGGAGAGACGGCGGGGAGGGAATTCTGACATGCTCTCCCCTGATCTAATATGGCACAGTTGGGGGCCACAGACATAAACTTCCTAGAGGAAGGCCACCCAGCACTGCTGTTTGGAAGTGTCTGCTGCAGCCATGTTGATCAATGTGCCCTACACCCAGGCTCAGGAGGGTCAAGCCAGGGGTGTCCAGGAGGTAGAATCAGCTCGGGGGAATTGAAAACAGAGGCCCACCATGTTGAACTACCGAGCGCACACAGCTCCCGAGAGGGCTGGGCTAGCGAATGAGCACGGGGCTGGGTCCCTGCAGGTCCCAGCTCTCCACTCACTCCTGGTGGGACCTTGGAGATGTCTCCTGCCCTCTCTCTCTCTCTGTGCCTCTGGTCCCCCAGGGAGGATGGTGCCTGCCTCACATGGAGGCTAATGAGTTTGTAACATGCTCTGGCGGTGACGATCCTTTGCCCCGCCGTCTGCTGGACAAACACTAAGGAATTAACCGTCACCACCCCCACCCCCAGCAGGGAGGTCAGGATTCTCCCTTGTTTGCACCCTGGGGAAACTGAGGCACGGGGCCGGGACGTGCCTTACCCAGCGAGTGAGTATCAGTGTTGGGAATAGAACCCAAGAGTCCTGCCTCCTAGCCCCGTGATTTGACTGGACCGAGAGGGGTAGAACCGAAGCTGCTTGTTAGGGAGGTTGCAGAATCTAGCTCTGAACGGATCAGAACCAGTGGCATGATCCAGGTCCCATTCAGGAGTCCTGAGCAGTGGGAGAGCGAGGGTGGGGAGGGGCTCAGCTTCAAATCCATCTCCAGCAGGAGTGATAAGCATCTCTTATCACCATTGTCATTGTAATGGCTGGGATTGAAATGCCGGGCTGGGGTCTGAGCTCCGCCAAGGGGCACTGAGGCGAGGCGGGGGGGCTGCGCCAGGGACAAACCCACGCAGAGATTGCTCTGGGACTGGGACCAGTCTCCCAGCACATCAGACTCTTCTCTCCGGTAATGACCATGTCTGGTTCTCCCATCACCTGCCCTTCCGGGGTCTGACCCTTGGGGTTATATTCTCTCCTTCACGGCGTCCTTCCGGGGTAGAACAGCCTGCTGGTGAGAAGGAACAGCCTGCTGGTGAGAAGGATGGCTGCAGAAAAAGAAAATGGGAGATGCAAAGCATCCAGCTTACATGGTCACCACCCCATGGCCCTCTGAGGTGAGCGTGCCCTGAAGGGTCACCCCAAAGGCGGTATTTAGGGTAGGGAGTGGGGATAGAACCAGGAGTGGGTGGGATGAAACTAAGCAGAGGAAAAAGCTTCCTGATAGTGAGATATGTCAGGCGGCGCCAAATCCTCTCGGAAGCCCCATCCCTTGGGGGCTTTTAAAGCTAGCCTGGCCAAGGCGCTGGAAAACGCAGGGAGCAATCCTGCACTGAAAACTGGATCTTCAGCTGCCCAGATAGCATGGTGATGGGCACAGTGTGCAAACCTAGCTAGACAGACAGCTCTTTCACTTCTCGGGGGGGAGGGGGGGGGTGTCGGAGTTATCACACCCACCACAGGCGTCCAGAGGTGATTTCCAGGTCTGGCTGGCTCAGCAACCCTAGCTCCCAGTTTCAAGGCCGCTGTGAGGGCCCCACTGCTCCCATGAAAGCCCCCGAGAGCAGCTCTTTGCCTGGCAAAAGAAGAAAGTCTGTGACTGTTCCCTCCACTGCAGCAGTGGCTGGGTGAGATCCCCGGGCCTGTGTTCTGCAGGATGTCAGACAAGAGGGTCACAACAGGCCTGTCTGGTCTTTTCCGACGATAATTCTGTTCCCGTATAACTAGACAGCGGTTGTTTAACCCTAGTTGTCACCATCCGATAGTTTGTTAGCAATTGTTGATTGGGATTCCAAGGTCATCTGACAATACAGGTACATGGATAATATCTAGCAACGTTATTGTTCCACTGTATCTATCTATCTGGGTCCGTCTATCTCTGCCTGTCTACAGTATCTCTCCTTCTGCTAAGTTTATTTCAATCGGATGTGTCCAGGAAGGTTAACTACGATCCTGTAGCAATCCCATCGTCCGTCAAAGATAACAATGGGACACGGGCAGGGGTCCTTAATGCTTCTGCACCCTTGCATTGTTCCCCAGGGGAAGTCATGGCTGTAAATGATCCCCCTTCCACATGTGAAATGTTTACAACTGTCTGCGATGGGCGTGGGGCTGATCCTCCTGCTCAGAGCAGGGCTACGCGACATGGTGGGCAAAACGCCAGCGTGCTGTCTACACTAGCGCACCCAATGTTGCTGTCACTGCTGGAGCGGCACCAGTGATTCTAGTGTAGACAAAGCATGCATGTGGGACAGAGTGTGCTGGACATTACGTAGCCATGTGTGCCCACCTGCTCCATGAGAACGTAGATGTATGGGTGCTTAGAGAGGGAGAACAGACCCTGTTTATTAATAGCGAGGTTGCCAAGTCTCTGCAGCCCTGCTGGGCTTAAATCTGTCATTCCGGCGCAAAGCTGTGCTCTCGTGTTGCCAGGCTGGCTTCTGAATACTAACAAGGCAGCGTGTTGGCCCTCGAGTCTCACGGATCTGTTCCTTTGAGATCTGCACCCGTCCAAGTGGACCTGCTGGATGGACAGAGTCATCTGGGTGGGGATCCACATTTCCTCCTTTCTCCCCGCAACACACACACCAGCTCCCTGGGCGCTAAGACAGGGAGAAGCCCGGCTGCAGGTGCCCTTGGATTCCTCGTTCTGGGCTCTGTGCAGAGCCCACCAGCGAGGGACCAGTTGTGCTGATCAGAGCCGCGCTGCTCTGAAGAGTGATTGAGTCAGTAATTTGCACCTGGTTTCACTGCTGACTTGAGTGTCAAAAACAAGTATTGACTCCGCCTTGCTCCCGTTAGCCACGTGCAGCCAGCCCGGCACTGCGAGGGGGAGCTGGATTCTCTTCGGATTGATGCACCAGCATCAGAATGATCATCCGCATGGTAGTTGCAGATCCAAAGCCTGTATTGCTGGGGGTGAGACACCAGCCAGAAGGGACCCAGCTCACCCAAATCCAGCAGGGTGCTCTCAGGGGCGGGACAAGGCCCCTGGCCCAAGGCACTTACAGGGTGGTGAGACAGGCACATTACAGTTGAGACACCGGATCGGGAGGCAATGGCCCTACACAGCAGATTGGTCTGGCTGCGGAGAACTTTGTGAAGCTTTGTAGCTTTCCTTATTTCGCTGGAGGGGGCGATTCTGAAGCCGGGGCTTAACTTTTCCTCCCTGCAGGCCAAGGGCAGAGCCTAGTCCAGGCAGAGGCTTGATGCTTGCTCTCAGCTTGGTGTTAGTGGAGGCGGTGGGATGACATCTTGGTGCAGCATGTCTGCGTCGCCTGCCCCTCTGGAGAGGCGCCTCGGGAGCTGTTCATCTAATTCCAGTTCAGAATTCCAGGAGGAGCAGCGTGTCAGGTCGAATGAAATTGGCCGGCTAGTGGATTTATTAATTTTTCCTTCCCTCTGCCGCCCGACAGGTGTTGTGCTAAGAACCCGCGCTGCACAGTCATCTCGCTAAAGCCGAGGGGGCTTAAGGCTTAAATGGTTTTCTGGCCGCTGTGGAGTTTAGTGCTTGTCAACAGTCTGAGATCTCACCGAAGCTCCTAGACAAACAGAGCAGCGGGGAGAGGAGAGTTGCCGGCATCAGTGCAGGGGAGAGACGGGGTTGTGGGCAGAAGGAGGTGTCAGAACTGATCCACATGGGGCATCACTTACCCATGCAAGGGGAGACCAGATTCCGCTGCTGCCCTCTGGGTTTAAAGGGTGATTTAGCCCCAAATCTGAGCTAGTTTAAACCTGTTGGAGTCTGAGGGCTCGTCTACACTAGCGAGCTTCCAGTGGCCCTGCTGTGAGACCCCTCCTGTCGCTGCTCTGTGCCGACGGGAGGGAGCTCTCCCCTCGACATCATAAAACCACCTCCAGGAGGGGCAGGAGCAGCGTTGGCGGGAGAAGCTCTCCTGCCGACACAGCGCTGGCCACACCGGCGCGTCTGTCGGTGTAACCTATTGTCGCTCGGGGGGGGGGGGGGTTCACCCCCCTGAGCGACATAACTTATAGCAAGAAAAGTGGCACGAGCCCTGAGGAATTCTCTCAGAAGCACTGATCTTTGTTTTAAGAACCAGAGCCCTCCCATAGATTTGAAGCCATTGTTTTTGCAGACCCTACCGAGCTCGTTTTGCGCTCCCCCACACCTCCGGTGAATGCTATATGCTGTGATAATTAGACGGCTGCTACAGTGCAAGCGCTCGGGGGCAAGGGCCGCCTTTACTTCTGGGCCTTGCCCAGTGCTGAGCACGCTGGCGGTGTTTAATAATAACCGATAAGGCCGGAGCACCTGGGCCATGTTACATGCGTAGTGTTTTGATTCCAGGAATTTCTAACCCACAGGTATGTGCTAGCACCACCTAGCTAACCTCTAAGGTAACACATATTCCCACCTTGCACTGGGTCTGCAAATGGGGCGAGCGCTGCTCGGGGGAAGGAGGCCAGAGGGTCTCCTGGGACCCGATCCCCATTTGAAAGAGTGCCCCTGTTTTGTGATGAGGCTGGGGTGGGATTTCCTGGAGTAGGTTTGGGGGATGAGCTGCCTGCTGATCTCAGAGCAAAGCCCACACCGCTGGCCCAGCCAGGCCAGTCACTCGATCCACTGAGGGTAGGGAGGAGGAACGCTTGCCCCTGGTTTGTTTCCTCATCGGGTGCTGAATTTTTCGGGGAGGGTTTTGCGTTGAGCGCCCGGCTGTTCACGCAACCCTCTGGTACCCAGCTCGAGAATCACCCGTTGCAGCTCCCGGACGCTGGTGGGCAGGAAGGGTGGAGTTGGTACGTGGTGGGTGTTTGAGCTGTGTGTGCTCCTGAGGGGTGGGGGAGCAGGCTGGCGGGGTGCAGGGGTGCCAGGTGCTGAATGCCAGCGTGGGGGAGGGAATGCCTGCCATGCTGCCCACCAGCAGCTGCTGTGCCGCCCGCCAGCCTCCGTGGGAACTCCAGAGGGCACAGGGCTCTCTACCAGAGCCCAAGAGATGTCGTGTAATAAGCAGGCTCAGGGCAGTGTCCTGGCCTTTGGATCGGTGTCACGCCTGGTGGAGGTGGGAAAGGGGAACCCAGTCCCTCTGGCACTGGCCTCTCTCAGCAGCCAGTGCTGTGCCCTGAGTGGCACAGAAGGTGGTAGCCACATGTGGGATGCACCCTTGAGACCGTTTGCTCCTTCGCCTCTGTGGAATTCACCGCTGCAGGAGGGTCGCGGAGTCAAGTGCCTGAGCAGGAGTCGGAGGAGGGCTGGGTGATTTTATGAGCAGGGATAACATTTGAAGCGACGCAGGCTGAGTCAATTATGCAAGAGCCAGTGAATCCCCTGCTTCGGGCTGTGAACTGATCGCCAGCAGGGATCGCAATTCCCACTGCCCCTCACCATGCTGCACATCTGCCCAGCTGCATTATGGGCTCGTTCCTTTCTTTGAAGCATCAAATATTGACCAGTGCCCCATGGACCAGTGGTTCGATCCGGCCTGGCAGATCCAGCGTTCCCAGGGCTCAGATGTGTGTGGGCGTCCCAGGTTCCCGCTGCGCCGGGTAGCAGTGGCACACGCTGGCTCTGTTGAGGTTTGGTCTAAGGTGCCATATTACGCTGCATGCACCACATGGAAATCTCTGGGCCAGATCCTCGGCTGGTGGAAACCAGCATTGCTCCATTGACATCAGCAAGCTGCTGATTTACACCAGCCAGGGACTGAGATCTTTGTTCCCACGGGACAGCCCCTTCCCGCCCTGTCACTTTTTAACTCCACTGCTTTGTCTCGCCATTTCCAGTAGCCATCTTAGCCAGCACCTTCCATTCCAAGGCCACCTTCCCCCCTCCCTCCCCAAGGGGAAGGGGGTGCAGGCTGCCTGGGGCTGGGGGGCTGCGATGCAGCTGGCCTTGTATTCCCATCACCTGCTACAGGACCCGGTATGTTTTCATTTAGTTGACATAGTGGAAAACTGTAAAACATATGTCTGCTTCCCAAGGAGAGAGGAAAAATGACTTTAACAGCTTGGTCCGGTTAACAGCTTGGGCTCTTGACTCTGCTGTTCGCTTGGCAGGGAGCTTCTTTTGTGCTCTGCATTAGCTGCCCCCCTTCGCTGGCTGGGACCAGGCACTCAGGCCATGTGGATATTGGGGATCACGACCCCAACCTGGGAGCGTGGCGGTAGCCAGCCCTATTAGCCAGCAGGATGGGCACGCTGGATCTCTCTCCACCCCACCCTCCGGGGGCTCCTCCCAGCCCGGCTCCCCATCCGTCCCATACATTTACCTAGCGCTAATGAGACGTATTGATTGGAATGATGGGATTTGTAAAGGTCGCGGGGTTAAAGTACATAAAACCAGCCTTTCTGGAGCTGCAATATCAGGGCCGATGGGTCTGGTGGGAGAGATTAAAGGCCTCACACCGCAAGAATGGAGCGAGCTGACAGCAATTACATTTCAGATGTGTGCACGATTATAACACGCACCCCGGGAGACGGCCAGCCGCATCCCCACCACGGCAGAGGGGTTCCCCCTTCTTTCCAAAGCAAGGCAACTTTTATGGTTTCAACCAAGCAGATCAGAGAGAGGGGGAGAGAGCGAGCGAGAGAGAGAGAGAGCTCTGCATTCCCCTTGGAAACGCAGTGGCTCGCTCGGTCCCACCAGCTGGGTTCTCGCCCTCTTTAAGATCCCCAGCTGAGGTATGATGGTGGAACCACACTAAGATCACACGTCAGAGCAATATTAACTTCTAAGTCAGTCCCTTTTGTTAGCGCAGGACTCTGATTACTGGTAATGAGCCGGCAGGTCATTAGAGCCATAGCTGCCCCTAGCCAGGACATCCGCCCCCCAGCAGTGCATTCCCAGGCACCGGATTAGTACAGATTGCCAGAGACTTGGGCTGCCAAAGGCTGCGAGTGGATGGACTTCAGCATGGAGGTTTGGGCCATTCCTGGGAACCAACCTGGGCAGCGCTATCCCATTGCGGGGCGGGGACAGGAAAGCAGAGTCCCACATGCTCCGTTCTGAGCTAACCCCACAAAGTTCTCTCCTGTAAGCATCCCAGAGCAGGCGCGGGCTTGATCCTGGCAGAGCTGGCCAGGCAATTCCTAGCTCCTCTCCCAAGCAGACAGTCACCCTGCAGCACCTGTTCGCGCGCTCTGAGGCAGCGTCCTGTCTTCTGCTGCCAACATTCCTCCTTTCAGGCCTTGCTCTGCGTGCTGCATTCGTTTCTTTGGCCAAAACAGAAAAGAATGTAGGAGCCCGGCCAGGGCCATTGTATCATCTACAGGACATGTGCATCGTGGGCTCTCGTGTTGATGTTGGATCATCCTGTCTGTGGTGTGTTGACTGTAGGCTCCTTAATGGGGTTCCAGACGGAATTAGAAGAACTGGATGTGGGTTAGGCTAAGGTTCGGTGCTGGCTCCATGGGAAGGAAAGGACAGCACTGAATCCGAGCCCCAGGTGTGGATAAAACAGAAGCTCTAAATGTGATGGAGGCCTGCTCTGGGCCTTCCAATCCCCGTTAGTCTTTGCTTGCACTGCCGACTGTACCGTCCTCCTCCCAGACAGCAGCTTTGATATCGGAGGCCCTCAGAGTATGTGGTACGTGCCTGTGTCTTGCATGGTCCCCGCGACTCTTTGTGCTGAGCGCGGGCTGGGAATGCTAACGCCGGCATCATGTGCAGCGGGGGAGAATCTCCAGGATGAGATTCCCGGGGGGAGGTGGGAATGCAAAAGACTTAGGGATAGATTTCTCTTCCTTTCCCTCCATCTGCACCTACTGAATTTTGGGCTCTTCCAGAAGGATGTTGCCAGCAGGAAATTCAGTGCGAAGCAACAATGTCTCCTGCTGCTGTAGCTCCTAACAAGTCTTAGGCACCCGCCCCTGTCCCTCCAAGCCTCCCTCACACTCTCACTCCCCCTCTCTCAGATGGTAATGAGTGGTTTGCAGTGGGAACTAAATGAAGTTGATTGCCCACTGGTGTCTGCCATTAGTGGTAATTAGTTAAAACATCAGAGTATAAACAGTAAATTGGCTCTAATAATTAATACTAGCACTCAAGCATATGAGAGACATGGAGACGGGGAGAGAAGCAGCGGCAAGCTTGTAAAATCAGCTGGGGATGTTTTAATTAAAAAAGAAAGAATGGAAGTAACAGTGTATTGGAAAAAAGACAAAAGCCATTGGGATCTCACTCATTAGGAGCGTGGTTCTGTCTCCTCCGGAATGCTGCAAAGGGAAAGGTTTGCCCCCAAGCCTCAGCTACTCAGGCTCCCAGAAATCGGGAGGTACAGAGCCGTACAAGGGTCGTATCCAGCCAGCCGCATTCCAGAAGCCAGTGCCAATCACGCCTGTGATGAGGTTGCAGCCTCAATTGCATCCTCGAGAGGAAGTTGGTTATAAGAGGGGAAGGATGTGATTGCAAGATGCATCTCCCAGCTGTCTGGGGAGTGCAGCGTATCTGCACTCACTACCTCCAGAAGGGCTTGGATCAATCCTGCCAGGCCAGCTGGGGACTGGATGACCTAACGGGGCTTTTCTAAGCTCGGCGTTTCTTCCAGGGGAGCGTTCTTCTCAGGGGCTCCCCGGTGTAGCCGACTCCCTGTTTGATAAAGGCGCTGTCCTGTGCTCCCGAGGGATTCCGGTGGACAGCTTTGTCCTGCTAGGGGAGGTTATGGTTATTCCTAGAACAAGAATTCTTTGCCCTGGTTCAAGGCAGCAAGTGGGGGAAGGCTCCCATCAGTGCACAGCCTGGGGAGAAAGCCTTCAGCCCCTCCCAGCATCCAGTCTGTGAAACAGCTCATTTGATAAAAGTCTGCCCATTAAAAAGGTGTCGGAGCTGTTCCCACCCCTCCGGGCTGATCATGGGAAGTGCTGCGCACCTGTAGTGCCCATTGAAGTCAGTGAGAGCTGAGCACCGCTCAGGATCAGGCCCTTACTTGGGGCTCCCGCTGTGGCTCTGGCAGATCAGGATCCGGGCAGGGGTGGCAGCAGCGTGCGGGCGTTGGGGGGGATGAGGCTGGGCGTCTGCGTGTGTGTTGTGATTAATCATCCCCCGAGTGCGCTAACGATGCTAATGCTGTAAGTGACAATAGCCCATCTTAGGTCTTGATTTAGGGTCTCTGAACGGAAGCTGGGCTCCTGGGAATAAATGCGTGAATTCTCCACTGATACTAAACCTTCTAATAAATCTAACGCACACCACAAAGCCCTGGGCACTGAATCCCAGAATCCGGTAATTGAAACCCTTACAGCTCTCAGAACAAAAGGTAACGTGTGTGTGTGTGTGTGTGTGTGTGTGTGTGTGTGTGTGTGTTTTTATACAATACACATGATATCTGGACCTGAGTATCTCTAGTGGAGGCAAAGGGATCCCAGTTCCTCAAATGAAAATACCACCTTTCATACAATTAAAATAACATCTTTAAGATGATAGTTGAGCAGTCGTGTGACTCAGGGATCACCATGCGAATGGGGTTTGCAGCGGCCCCTTGGGATGCAGTTGCTTTGGTGCCAAGAGCAATCTGTGCCCGATAAATGTCATGGGGAGGTGTTACACTCCTGCAGCCTTGTTACCTTTAGAGTTGGGCAAATACGTCAAGGACTTTTTCTGCTAATATTCTCTTTGCTCCAGCCACTCTCCATCGCCCTCTGGTGTTCGCTTTTCACCTGGTCCTGTTGTACTGGCATGAATGTGAACAGATTTTTTAACTCTGCTTGTGTGCTCAGCCAATCAGGGGACCGAAAGATGCTGTGTCACTTACCTGGCCAATCTCAGCTAAACAGCAGCTCGGCTCGTGCATATCGACATGCGCAGAGAACGATTCACGATCAATCCCTCGTTAACAATAAACGTGGAAAGAAAGGTTCACTGTAGGATGTAGCACCATACCCGACTGAGATTGGGGACTGTTTGTGCTAGGAGCTGTACAATATCCTAGCAGGATATTGTCCAGATCCCAGAGAGCTTACGGTCTAAACCCCCAATCCTGAAAACATTGACACGGGCTTAACTTTACAGACACGATCAGTCTCTCTCAAGACAACAGATTGCTCGCGGGAGTAAAATTGAGTATGAGTGTAAATGTCGTCAGGAGTCAAGCCTGATTTAAAGCAATACTGAATCATTTGAAATAACGAATAAATTTGAAATTCATCAGAGAAACGGTCATTGTGAATTAGTCACTGACTCCTATAGCTTGTTCGTTTCAATAGCGAAAGGTTAGACCGATTATATTGTGGGGAGGGTGCGGGGGGTTAAATCACATGGTGATTTTTATTGTCTTTTTAGTATTTGTTACAGATCCCTGGATAATGCCTTAGTAGGGGTCATGTTATAAACACAATTATTCAGATAATAGTGAACTTCCTTCACAGGGGTGCGCAGGTGGGAAACAATGGGAGCAAATCGCGCCGAGTCTCCAAGGAGACGTGCCAGTGAAGGGCACTGGCTTATTATTTCATATTCAAAAAGAATCTGATTTTTTCCTTCCGTAGCCCCTTCCTCGTGCAGCCATTGAAGCCCTGTATAACCCCTGGCCAATGAAGATGGGTTAAACTTCCCAACTCCCCTTTGAAGTAGATCATCTTCCTATGCCCTTGCTAGAGGTGGGGAAACTGAGGCAACATGACTTGCGTGAGGTCACACAGCAAGCTGGTGGCAGCGGTGAAAATAGAATCCAAGAGTTCTGACTCCAGGCCGCCTGTTCTAACCATTAAATCGCATTCCCTCTGAGAGCTGGCACTAAACCCAGGTCTCCTGGCTCCCTGTGTGGTGCTGTAACCACCATCTTTCCCTTCCTTTTAATAGAGTTCCCTTATTAATGGCCCTGGACTACCATATTGATGCTAAAACACACCCAGGGTGTCCGGGACTTTTTCACACTGTCTGTTGCTCTGTGGGAATTCTCCGAAACAAGAGCTCATCATTTTTTTAACCCTGTTTTTTTACTGCTATCTGAATGACCCTTTCTATTATTATGAATCATCTCTGTAATTACTATTGCCATGTGGTAGGTTTCCCAAACCTCATGAGCTCTGTGTCCCAGCTCCCTCCCGACTGCTGTAAAAGCTGCATTCCAGGAAGTCATTAGAGCTGGGTTTCGAGGAGGCTGGGCTGTGTGGCTTGCAAGCCGAGATGGGTGTTCAGTGTAACAGGCTCTCAACTCCCCCCGAGCCCAGTGCGTTCTGTGGTGGTGTGAATTGGGTAGGAGCTGTATCAACCCAGCTCAGAAACATGAATGGGGTGGTGGGGGCAGGGGAACCATTGGCGTATATACGAATCCAACTCCATTTGAGGGGCTGCGCATTTTAAACCTCCTGTCCCAATCTCCCTCCACCCAAACCTAGAGTGAGCCAGAGCACCCTCATTTCTCAGGTCACTGCTTGGCTAATGGTCTATTAATTTGTTCAATTGTCCCCTGTGAGGCAAACTCAATTTCTGCGCACCATTCCTCCCTAACTGTCGACAATGTGATTGATTGGACGAACAGCTGTCACCGCCTGCTCTGAATTCCACCCCCCCACACACACACACACACACACTCACTGAGATGCACCCTCACCCTCCTGCGTGAACGCACACACTCACAGCCATAAAGAGCGGACCCTAAAGAGGGCCGGTCCTCAGCCACGTGCCCAAGTATCTGTCGCTGGCAATGAAAAATGACAGAAATATTTAAGGACAAATAAGGTTTACAAACCCAATTTAAAATTATTACAGGAGGCCCGGCCGCAGATGGGCCCAAGCTGATTCGTGGCGGCAATCAAATCGAATTTCCTTATCATTGTATTATTTTAGGGCGTTATCTGACGCCGTAATGCAGTTATAAATTCAATTTCATCTGCGAGCATTCATTGTTTACTGTCGCCTGTTTGCCCGGAAAATGTAAACACTTTGCAGCCCTTGGCTGCGAAATTAATTTCTGGCTGAAAACAGGAACGGAGAGGAAAAGTGTAAGCTGGAAAGAAGGAGAAAACAAAGAACGCGAAGTGACTTGTGTTTGGCAGGGACTCGGGGCTGGCCCTGAAGTTTGCTTCTATTCTAGTCTCTCACCTGGCCTGTAACTGTAGCTAGGTTTGCTGCTGTCATAGGACACAGGGTGGTGGGCGCCAGTGGAATTCTGGCTTTGGCTAGAGGAAGCAGCCCTTGGCATGCAGCCACGGTTATGCTGAAGGCTGTAGAAGTACCTGGGAAGGTGTTTGTAGGCAATGGAATAATGACCCTGCTGTTGCTGCTGGGGTGGGCCAGGACTGCTGCCTCTCTCCTTCCAGCTGGGAACCGGGGGTGGTGTCGCTGGGAGCTTCCCCGTAGCTGGCACGATGAAATCATTCACTGTCGTGTCTGCTGCTGAGACAGGCTGGGACCGGCGTAACCGTGAGCTCCTCTCACCCAGCTCTCCTGCTCTGCTTCCTGCAGCACTCCCTGCTGGGGGAGAACGGGACTGCAGCGCCGCTGAGCTTCCCCCACAGCCCGCGATCTGAAACCGTTCCTTATCGCACCTCCTGCTGGGAGCGGCCAGGACTGGAGTAGCCATCGGCTCGCTTCCCAGCCCGCGCTCCTGCCTCCTGCTGGGAGAGCATGGGATGAGATTTGGTGTCATGTTTCCCTCAGCCCAGTCTCCACAATCCCCGCCTGCCCCCTCTCCTGTGCTCGTGGCTGTGTTGTCAATATGGCACCGGGGCTGCTTTCACTTTTCGTTCCCACGCCAAAAGCTTTCCCCCCGTGCAAGAAGAGAAAAAAAAATCCAATGACCGGCTGGTGCTGCCAAGGGAAAGTTGAAGGTCTCCCATTAATTCAAGACTAAAAATGACAAATTCATCTTCTACGACAATTAAATGAAGTCGGTAATTGATGCTAATTGATCTTCAGCCGAGAGGGTTCTTGCTGCGTCGCCGCACACTACCCATCTTTTCAGCACTTTCCCCCCTGCTCTCTCTCTCCTCCTTCCTGTGCAACGTGAGATCTCCCTGGCAGCCCTGCTCTCTCTTCACGTCCAGCCCCTCATACGTGGGCCGTGAGTTGGAAACCGGCCGCACGACGGGCACACCGCACAAGGAGCGTCTGACGTCCCCGTGGGTTGTGATTTCCAACTCAAAACAGGCCCTTCCATCCCTGACCAACCATGTGTGTCTCTCTAGCTCTGAGTTCTGGGTTGTTTTTTTGAAGGCAGGTACCAGGCCTGGCTGAGTTAGCGACAAAGGATTTATAGCCTACAGCTGTGTAGGTTTCCACTTAATTTTTATAAGCCCAGCATAAGAACCAGCAGGGGGTAAAGCACACTTGGATTTTCTCTACTTAAAATATTACAATGTTAGCACTTTTGCTTGAGTCCTGAAGAGGGGGCAGTGGGGGGGCTGGATGTGTGTGTGTGTGTGTGTTTGGATTTTTTTTTTTGGTTTTTTACGAGAGCCCTTTAATCTCGAGCCAATATGTCAAAATCAAATTAAGCCTTGGAACGGGAATGGGCTGAGCGTGCCAAGCTCGCTCGCTCGGTTGTAAATGTACAATTGTTTCTGGGAGCCGTTATTAAGGCGACGTGACTGTTGCCCATTAAGGGAAAATGACGTCACTTCCTCCAGCCCAGCTCTAGAAATAGCTTGGAGTGGAGAGGGATGCAGGTAGCTGGGTTGTCCGGTGTGGAGAACCCCCAGGGGGTGGACAGGGGGCTGAACTGGGCATCCACTTTAGGCTCAGAAGTGACACCGGCCTTGAGCAGTAAGGGCCAGGGGTGTGAACCAGCCCATCCGGCGTGGAACGCATTCGATCGCACTTCCGCCATGGCGAATCCGGGATAACTCCACTCGCGTCAGTGGCGTGGCAGTGTTGTGAAACTGGAGTAGGAGGGAGGGAAAGCTGCTACAAGCTGCAGTTCTATTGTGGCAGGCAGTGTGTTTGGACAGCTCCTAGCACAATGGGGTCCCGGCCTATGGCTAGGGCTCCTGAGTGCGCCGGTAATACAGATCATAAATAATAGCACCGTGCAGTAACCTGCTTGAAGGCAGGGAGGGAGGCTGGCCTAGTGCCTAAGGGGATGTCTACACAGTAGTTTGGGAGGGCGCTTCCCAGTGTGGGTACACAGATTTGTTAGCTCTGCTTGAGCTAACGTGCTGAAACAGCAGTGTGGCTGTGATAGCCCGGACAGCGGCTTGGGCTAGCAGTGTGAGCACAAGCCAGTCTGACCCCCTGGGAAGGTACGTGGGTGGCCAGCCCACACCACCGCCTAGGCTGCCACAGCCACGCTGCTGTTTTTAGCATGTCTGCCTCCACTCTGGGAAGCACCTTCCCAGCTGCTGTGAACAGGACCTTAAGGCAGGGAGCTGGGAGACCTGGGATCTGTTCCCAGTTCTCCTCCAGCCTTGTTCCCTGGGCAGCTGAGGCAAGTCACTTCTCCCCGCCGTGCCGCATTTTCCCCCTCTGTGAAATGGGGATAATGATTCTCACCCATCTCCTAGGAAGATTCTGAGTAAGGCTGGTCAAACAAAAAGGGGAGGGGACAGGATTCCACCCACCCAGAAGATACAGGGTTTTTTTAAAAAATTCCTGGAACTTTCAGTTCTTTGGACAAGATGGTTCCGTTTTTGAACATCAGAAAGATTTAGTTCTTTCAGGGTTTTTTCCCCTTTCTCTCCCACTGGAAAAGGGGGTGGGACCTCTAGATGCTACCATAAGACATATAATAAATAATACGACAGCACTCGTGACCAGTATCGTGGCTACTCCCCTGCTCTCCTGTTCTGCGGGAGCTGTGGTCTCCTAAGTGACGGGAAAATAGAGATCCACATTGTATCAGGGACTTGACTGTTCACCCATGTGGCTTCTCTTCAGAGATGACAGGTCACCAGTGTGATGAGTGTGTTGAACTCAGGTCTCTGCTTTCCTGATGCTCCCTCCAAGCAAACTAATAATAATGATGATGATTTTTTAAAAGTCTTCAGGGCTGAGGTTTGCCACCTTCTAATTCAAGAAGCAGAAGGGGAGGGGCTTCTCACAGAAGGGGCGGGACTTGCCAGCACTACAGGAAGAAGTGGGAAGGTCTTCTTGTTACAGTGGGATTAGCTCTCTAGCCTTTCCCTTTGAGACCTGCAGAAATGATAAGGAAGATGAGCCGCCTGGCTTCAGCCTAATGGTTGTGTTCCCACATCCTGAAATCACTGCTCTTCGTTCGTTGTGATTAGCAGCCTCTCTGCTCCCCCAAACAAGGGTTGGGACTGGCACTGTACATTGGGGGAGGGGTCAGGATGGAGGGCCATCCCCAGAACTGAGTGTGGGGGGCTGGGAGAGGGGGTACTCACTGCCTAGTGATAAGGGTCATATAAGAATCTAGGCAGAGATGCATCAGGTCAGGAGTGAGACGCATCAGCAGGGCTCCGTGAGAGGGAAGCTCGCATGACAACGGCTATTCAACCATCTGTGACTCTCCTGAGCACCAAAGCATGCAGCAGCCTTCCTCTAGCCCCACGCGGGGGCCTTTGCCCAAATGACTGTGGGGCCTTGGCATTCTCAGGTACCCTGTACAGAACCCGTGTGCAGGCGGGTATCAGACGTCCCGCAGGATTCTTTGGCTACAGTGCAGCTGTAACGGGCATGCCCGTGTCGTGGGCGGGGTGAGGGGTGGAACAGCAGTGCAGTCAGAGAGGTTAAAGCTAGAAGGGGCCCCCAGACCATCCAGTCGTCCTACATAGCACCGGCCACCAGCACCACCCAGCACCCGCACCCTAGCGCGGTTAGTTCTATCCTGTGGCCTTTATGGTTCCCATTCCGTCCCGTGTACAATACTGTAAATAAGGGTTATAGCTGAAACCAGTGCTCTGCTGGGGCAAGGCAAAGTCCAGCTACAAACGCACACACCGTACACTACATCTGGTCCCCGCCAACGCTGGAAACCGAGAGCCCAGTCAGTGTCTCATGCAACTTCCACGCAGTAGCAATGTCTTACCTACAAGAGTAACGCGAACCCTGACCCTTTCTCTGGCACCTCTTATCTATGAATCCAAAACCACTCATCACACCGGGCTGGATTAAACCTCACAGCCCCCGCGAGGCAGGGAAGTTTGATTATCTTTGTTTTACACACAGGGAAACTGAGGCACTGAGCGTCAGTGTTGTGCCTGTGGTCACATAGGAAATCAGTGGCAGAGGCAGGAATAGTAACTAGGGTGGAACAGCCTGAAAGGTGACATGGCTCTGCCCCCAGGTCACACATCCGCTGAGCCTGCAATAGTGCCCAGGAGCCCTGACTCACCGTTACAGACCTGACTCATGAAGAGCAGGACAGTCCAGGAGCCGTGTAAGAGACACCTCTCTCATCATGCATTGTCTCTGCATGGGGCTCTGAAGTGTAAAGAACGAGTGACAGTGGAATAGTCCCAGTGGGTGAAATACCACCTGTGCTGTGGGACAGCATGAGGCCTAGTTACCATTTAGTTTCACTTAAGCCCTCAAAATACGGCCCTCTGCATAGTGACAAATTTCACCCTGGGGCAAAAGTTAGGGGCTAAAGTGTCTTGAAATAGGGAAGAAATTACCAGCTCTTCCCTTTAATCCCCTCATAGGCCTGTGGATCTCATAACAGGTGCAGTCTAAGCTCCAGCACCCCCATCCTGGCTGTCCTCTTGTGCCTAATGCTTTGTGTAGGGACTTTACATTGTCAGGCAATGGGGTGTAAACATGGGGTGTCACAAGCATCCGAAAAAGAACAGCCTCTCTTGTAGCCTGGGTCTGTGCATGGGGAGTTACTGAGGGACGGGGATGTGTGTGTGAAACCAGCCTCGGTCGTTCCGCGATTCCGAGATGTGCTGCACTGGCTGTTTTCCGGGAACTGAGAGGGCTGGGTAGAGATAAATAAGTGAAACAGACATCCCTGTGCTAAACACACATGATGCAGCTCCCTCGTCCCCGTTCCCCTCCCCAATGCACGCAGTTCTATTAATCCTGACAAATTATGACGTACAGACGTGTAATACAAACTGATTCATCATACATTCAAATCCGCTGCGCAGGAGCAGCAGGGGGGCAGAGCCAGACAAGTGTATTACACGGATAATGTATTTGACGTATTAATAAAACCAGCCGCATTGCTCAATCGAGGGAATGGGGGAATGCCGATACATGATGACAGATCACATATTGATGGAATCCAGATGTTTGGAATCATAGTCTTGGGGCCTTTCTCATATTGACTAAAGGTAAAAAATGCAGCCTGTCAGCACATTAAATCTCTCCTCCACTCTCAGAGGCTGGGGGAGTGATTATTTATTTCTGCCCCCGAATTCCTGTTAGCTCAGCCACCTGACTGCACGGGTGTGCAGGGGAGTTGGCGGAAGTGGTTTTAACCCTCTTGCTTACTTGGTCACTTAGCAACGATAACAGCCAGCAGGAATACATTTTAAAGGGGTCCCATCAGATTAAAGCTCAGGGACCCGATCCTCAGCGAGGGCGAATGGGCTCGGCTCCACGGAAGCTGCAGCGAAGCGAACACCAGCTGAGGATCTGGTCCCACGTCTGACCCGCGGGGTTAATAATGGCATCACAAACAACGACCGCTGAAAGCCTTGTAACCCGCTCCCGGACTTTTCTCCACGGACGCTGGCTCTTGGCTTTCGTGCACGTCACTCTGAACAAGGAAAGCAGGTTGGCCAGTCGGACTTTTTTTGTTATGTTTCTTGTCAGTTTTGCTTTCTGAGGCAGTCCCCCCACATCGAGGGCTTTGGGTAAACACCACAGAACTGTAGCTTAAAAGGGGCTTGTTTCCAGGGACATTTTTTAGAATAATCATTTTTTATTTTATTTTAACAAAATAAAAATACTCCCAGAAAGTTTTTCTGTTAGTCTTTTTTATTGACGTATTTACTGTCGGAGGTCATGGTTTTAACACAAACTTGAATTCAGGGCTCATTTTGAGCTGACAATGTCCTTTTAAATTAAATAACTTTATTTATGGGTGTTAAAAAAAGGCTGCTTGTATCATTAGACCAACTGCCCTTTAATTTGTTCTCCATGTTACGCTGTGCTGTATGGACAGTAATAAATATCGGTTACACACACAATGAGTGATAGCAAAGTAGATGAATCAGTCATCTCCACATTGTCCTCTTCGGTTTGAACAATCCCATTCGCTCTGTCAGCTCCTGATCTCAGTGGGTAAAATTCAGCCCTGATGGATAGGTAGGGGGCTTAAGTGACACTTCAGTGTTGCCTAAGCCTTATCCTGAGAGCCGGCAGCATGCTCAGCGCGGCACGGAGTTGGAGGATACCTGGCCCCTGCCCCAAGGCGCTTGCCTTACCAGTATAAAGGCAGTTCAGACACAGGGCACTGGGTGCACAGAGCAGAATGGAGCCAGCACAAAGTGATGTAGCAGACTTTAAAAATAATAAAGCCAATGTCAGTGAGGCTCGCGGTGGGTGTGGGGGCCTGGCCTGCGTGGAATGATGGGCCCACTCAGGGCCCAACGCTGCTCAGCATGAGCCCACGGGGACTTTATGTTAATAAATGCCGGCGTCTGTGGACGGAATATATATATATATATATAACATTTCAGTAGAGAGAGTAGGAGTCAGAGGAGATGAAAAGCTAGAAAAACCTAACAGTAATAATAAGAGACTGATATTATTCAGCCCCACCCCCCGAAAAAAAGGACCTAGAAACCTGTGTCTGTATCCTTGTCTCCATTTTACAGAGGGGGAAACTGAGGCACGGCAGGTAAGGACAACGTGTGCAAAAGTGTCCCCCAATTTTGGGCTCCTCCATGTTTGGGTGCCTAATTTAAGTACTAGGGCCTGATTGCCCAGAACTCCGACTGAAATCGGTGGGATCGGCAGGTGTTCAGCGCTACCGAAAACTAGCCCCAACTGTCTCGAGTTGGGTATCCAAAAATGGAGGCACCCAAAATTAGAGGGGACCCCCCTTGCTGATTTGGCTCTAAATGATGTAGAAGAGCAGGGAATAGCACTCAGATCCCTTGCTTAGGCACCTGGCCGCTCACGTTCTCCTTGGGGCCTGACGTCACTGTCGCAGAACCTCCTGCGCTTGTGGCTCCTCTAAAGTCATGTGGCGCATGCATGATGAGCTGATGTGGGAGCGAGCCCTGCTCTCGCCAGTGACTGATCGCATTGACTTTAATGTATCTCCTCGCCTGAGTGCGCTGAGCAGGATTTGGCCTTTGCTGTCTCGAAGAACCTGTCACCAGACGTACTCCAGGACAGATAGCTGTTTAGAGGCTGCCCGGTCCATCGCACGTGGCACTGGAGCAGGAATTAGAAGTGGGGTTCTGTTTCTGGCTCACTGTCTGGCTTCGGGTGAGTCTGTCACGTGCAAGCTTCAGAGGAATTTCGGAACGCCAGTCCCGGTGACTTTCAATGCACTTCTGCAAATCGCATCCAGCACCTCCCTGTGCCTCAGTCTCCCCGCATGTGAAAGGGAGACAATAACCACTTGGGACGAAAGGGCATTATCCTCTGTTCAAGATCAAGGCGATTGCTCCTTACCCAGAGCTCATTTCAGCAAGGAGGCCGAACCGCCTGTGGAACTGGGGGCAGGGTGGGGGGAGCAAACAGGCCTCGGAAAGCAGCCAGGTCATTTTTTTTCAAGGTGGGGGAAGGCGGCTGAAAGGAAATATAAATTGTACGGAGTGAGCAGAGTGGGAAGTAGGAGGGCTTCTCAGATGGGGCGCTGGGGAACGTGGTGGAGGGAATGTAAGAATGGCAAAGCATGTCGTTCCAGTGGCGTGCAAGGCGATTTGCTTTAGCTCATTAAATGCTGCAATAAAATATTAATAGTTATTGTCCCTCTATTTTTTGTAATTATCCTTGTGGAGAAGGATCGGCTGCAAGTCACTAATATATTCCCAGCAGCGGGTTGCTTTTTAACACAGCGCCGGCAGGAGGGGGGCAGGGGGAGGGATAAAAGTGGCTATGTGTGGCCAGAAAACAGTTGCATGAGCAGGGTGATGAAGGGAACGCTGCTGTTTGTGGAGGGGGAGAGGCACAAGGAGTGGAGAGGGAAGGTGCATGCTGGTGAGGGGGATCTGGAGCAGTCCAGGAGCCAACATGAGCCTGACCCAACACTTGCCCAAGGGCTAGTGATGGGACATTGACTTGAGACATTGAAAGCTGGCAAAGGCAGGAGATGGTGAGTCGAGCCCAGTAGAAAAGGGGGTAATTAATGGGGGAGGGCTCGGGGAAAGAACAGGTGTGATACAGGGCTTGGATCCAGTCCCCCCCGCAAACCTGGGGGAAGTTCCTACTCCAGTTTGCCAGCATCACAATGTTCAGATCCGGAATTTGGTCTTAACCAACATTCCCTAGGAAGTCTGTTGATTTCCAGGTCGGTGTCTTATCTGTGGATCTTGTTTCCGTGTAGAACGGGAATCCTCCCCGATGAGCTGGCCCTGCGCGAAGGCAGGCTGCCGTTAGGAATGGCTAGCAAGGTACGGCCTAGAGGGGGGCTGAATCCCAGGGCTCACAGCCGCCGGATAGCACCCACTAGAGCTAGGGACATGCTGCCGAAGCATCGTGCAATCACAGCTCTGCAAAAGCCACCCCAGGCCCGGTCTGTAATCCACCCCCCTGGTATTGTCCCTCCATGCAGCTCTGCTGATGTCCCTCAGTCTGAGCCCATCGCTGGGGTCTCTGTGGAGATAGCCACATGCATTTTGTTTATAATCGGGAACGAGTTTAAACCCAGGGCTCTGGATCCCTTCTCCTCAACATTCAGCTGGATTCTGAGGGCCCCTTGCCCATTCTTCTGGGCAGAGTGGCGGCACCCCGAGCCTGCTTGGCTGGCACGCTAGCCATCTGCAGCTCTTTGACATTGCCTCTGGCCCGGGCTGTCAAGAGAAGGAGTAAGGCAGCCGTGTGCATCAGAGCCTGCCACTCAGCCCAGGAATCAGTCCTTCCTGGCTCCTCTTCCGCCCTGGCCGCAAGAAGAGACACAAACAGGGGACTGGCTCTGGGCAGGGAGGAGGGCGGCTGGCCAAAGAGGCGTGAGGATGGGAGATATTAACAATCATGAGCCTAATCCCAAGGGCCTTCCCCGGGCCAAACACTCCCATTGACTCTGGCCTGATCACAGAACCTTGCCCTGGGTGGAGAGCTGCTGTGCCCCTCCGGTGAGCTCAGCCCTCTCCTGGGAACCCCGCAGACACAGACAGGGAGCCCCAGAATGCATCGGAAAGCACACTGCCCCATTGGAAACGCAGGGCAGATGGGATGGGGGGGTCTCGGCTTGGGGCTGTGTTAAGGCACCCTCAGTGGATTTGACACCCTGTGTGTACTGTTTGCTAAAGGGGAGGCAGGTCGATTCGTCAGTGAGCTAAAGGCGACTGGCTTCAGAGGGGGAGGCTGTGCTGACCCCACTCCTCCCGGGAGCCCCCTCGCAGAGTCTGGCACTCCGCAGGTCGGCCACCAGGGCAGGGACGCACAGGGGCTTTTGGGGGCCACAAGCGAAATCTGAAACTCAGGGCTCCCCACCCTTCCAAAACTACAAAGGGCGCAAAAACACTGAGGGGAGGCCCCGGGAGGGAAGGGAGCCTGCCCCACACTCACCCCACGGCGTCAGGTCCTGTCCCGTGGGGCTGGGCCCCGCTCCTCACTCTGGGGTTACGCTGCCAAACTGCGTGGCCTGTGAGCCCGTGCGCCGGCTTGTAACACTACTCGTTCTGGTGGGGCCTCTCAAACGGGGGCGGGCCCTGGCGGTGCACAAAGGGGAGCTTGACACAGGGGTGTCTTGCTGCTCTTCCCCCCAAACACAGCCCGTCAGTGTCTCTGCAATGGGCCAGGGAGCCCTCTGAGCTGCCTGGCAGTCCCTCCTTCCAGCAGGCAGAGTCCCTGACGGAGCTGCGGTCACTGGAATCGGTAGCACCGTGGGGAGATGAGGGTGACGTTATCAAGAGCTTCCCGAGCTATCTGCAGGTTGTTTCTGCCTTGCTGGGCGTTTTCTGCACTGCACTGGCCCGTCTCCATTTACCCTCCCCACTTATTCCTTCTTTCCTCTAAGACACCTGAGCTAATCCGGACTTTGCTCTTTGCTGAGCCCAGAGGCCCAGGGGAGGTTGAGGGGGTTCCCAGTTCCATTCCCTCTCCCCTGCATGCTATGCCACGCTGCCCAGACCAGAGGCTGGCAGACCGCTCACCAGCTTTGCAAGTGTCCTACGTTGGCACCACATGGGGCAGTGTCAGCTGTATGTTGGTCTCCATGTGGTGACGTGCTGGGTGCAGACACCGCAGAGAGGTGTGCCTCTCCGTGGCTGGCACAGGCTCCGGTGGGAAGTCTAGGAAAGCGAGATAGAAAGTGGCAGGTCTGGAGTCTCCCATGGGCACGCAAGAGCCTCGATCAGGACTCGCAGGTCCTGACTTCCCCAGGTGGTTTCAACCAAAGTTTCTCATCTCTGATGTTCCAGCCTGTCATAATCTGATCAAAATAAAACCTGATCGTTCCTCTTCCGGGCCGGGTTTTCCTGAGAAACTCCTCCCGAGCGATGGGAACCAAATCTAGCATGAGACGGTCCCGGCAGATCCCAGACTGGGCCTGGGAGCAACCAAAGAAGATCCCAGCCTTCCCGCCTCAGTTTTGTAGCCAGTGTGCGCGGGGAGAGGACTTTGGCAGTTTACTGGTGGCTGGGTGCCATGCCCCTGCAGTGCAGAGCGGAGCAGTACCGCTCACACAGTCATTATGGGGGAGTGCTGAGGTCCAGGGCTTTGATTTAAGGAGCTCTCTGTACCTGGAGACACTGTAGTATCTTCCGGGGCTGGCCTTCTCTGAGAGAGCAGAGGGCTGGTGCCACAGCTGTAACCACTGTGGCATGCTTCCCTTCTGGAGATGCTCCATCTCGCCCCGTAGGCTGAACACAGGGTGGAGGTAGGATTGGAGAACGTGCCTAGTGCTGCTGACCCCTGAGTGAGGGACTGAGGGGAGCCCTGGGCCAGACAGCACAGAGGGGGGAGCAGGGGATGGATTTGCAGCACGGAAGCTTAGCTGAAACCACCCATGTTTTGGGGTGGGAGCCATAAACTCCTGCTCAGGACTCGTGGGCTGGGAGGGGGCTGCATGACCCTCTGCACAGGTTCCCTGGACCTTGGCAAGCATTCTGACTAACCATGGGTTGCCACCCTCTGCGTTTTACCCGGACTGTCCGGTTTTTGGCTTCTGTGTCCAGGAGCCATTTAAGGGTGCCAGGTGCCCGGGGACCTGGCAACCCTAAATGGCACCTGAACCAAAAGCCCGGTTACCGCGGGTGGGGGGAGGTGCCGGGTCATTAACCCCTGCAGCCCCTGCTCAGCCAGGGCTGCCTTGAGATGATCCAGCGAGCGATGAGGGGACCTTGGGGAAAGAGGCAGGGGGGACCTTGGAGGAAGAGGTGGGGCAGGGGGGGCAGGGCCTTGAGATGAAGAGGTGGGGCAGGGGTGGGGTCTTGGGGAGAAGAGGCAGGGGGGACCTTGGGGGAAGAGGTGGGGCTGGGGGGGCAGGGGGCAGGGCCAGCAATTAGAAAGATGGCAACCCTAGACGAACATGGGCCACGTGCGAGGGTCTGCCCGGGCCAGGCAGCTTTCTCCAGTTTCGGGTGTCCTGAAGAACGGCCCCCTGGCGCTCAGAGCACCATCAGACTGCGCAGTCCGAGCACAAGAGCGACTAAGGAGACCCCAGAAAAGGACTCTCGCGGTTACTGCCTCTCTATGAAAGCTCCCAGTTTGACTGATCGCAACCCGGTCTCCCTGGGTAGCTGGGAAGGCCTCCGATGGAGGGGCCCGGCCCTGTAGAAGAAGGAGAGAGCTCAGGCTCTAGCTATGTCACCCGGACCGTGAAAGAGCCTCATTCAGACGGGGGAGTGAGCAGGGGTAACACCACGAGAGACAGCAACAGGAGGAAACAGGCCCATGGCGGGAGAGGAGGCCATCTCAGAGCCCCCGGGCAGGGGGCCAGCACAAGGCCAGGACTACTTATGTCCCACTTCAACCTTATCGGTGCAGGCTACATGCTGGCTCTCTTCACCTCTAGGGGTGAGACCCACACAGCTGAGATGCTGCTCTGTGACTCCCGGTGGGACACACACACACACACACACACACCCCGCTCACGGTTCTGCTTCTCGGTAAGGGGAGGCGGCGTGGAGGGCTGGCGCCCAGCTCAGGTCCCATCAGCCGACCAGCAGAAGAGAAACGGTGGTGACAAGTAGCTAAGCGAGGCGGAATTAGGGGGAATGATAATAAATGTAGATGGTCAGGCGGGGGAATGAAATGATCCATCTTTTGCATGTTAGGCAGGAGGCGTCCGCAGGCTCCCTCGTCCCCGCTCCCATTCAATCAGGGCCTGTCAGACCTCCGGCAGCCCAGCATTTTTGTGAAGAATCTTTCAGCTAAAAATTGTTGTCATTCCTATTTCCTTGTTATCAGTCGGCGGCCCCTCGCCGGCGCCCGGAGATTAACGCCGAATCACCGGGCGAGCATCCATTCCCGAGGAACCTTATCCATTACGCCGAGCTCTCCGGGTCCCTCCCGCCTCACCTCCCCCATTCATCATCTTTAACGCTGACAGCCCAGCGCAGGCCTTTCAAATTTATCTCGCCGTGTCCCGGGCAGGCTCTATCCGTCAAACTGCGTGAGAGGGAGCAAACGGAGCAGGGCTCCTCTCCTCTGCCGGTCAGGGAGGGAGAGGGGGGGAATCCTGCCCGTGTGAGGGACTCGGTAAAAGATTGGTCCGAGATACACAATTAATCATGGCTCGCATCAATTTGGTTGATTTACTCCCCGGAGGGAGAAGGGGCGTAAACACGGTGTGTGCAGAGGCAGTGTGGAAACATAATGTGTCTGTCTATAGGAAAAACATTAACACATCATCCCCGTTGTGGCTGATTGATGGGGCAACGGGAGAGGGACAGCCCAGTGCTGGCAGGGTGACAGAGAGCCCGGAGCCTGCCAGAGAGACAGACCCAACAGAGATGGACCCCGGGGGCCACTGGTTAGGGCACATGGAGACGGGCAAACTCAACCTGCCTTGCTCATCTCTCCTGGTACCATTTACCTGCAGTGCACTCACGCCGCCTGCTTGCCAAATGTCAACCCAAGAGCCCGCCATTCTGCTCCGCCTGCTCCTTCGGCAGCCACAGTCTAGCCCAGGAGAGCGGTGTCGGAGTCAGGTCAGCCGACTGTGACCCTGGGTTGGATGGGAGCACGCCAAGGAAAGTGCTGGTGGGGCAGGAAGGGATGGTTCAACGGGGGGCGCTTTTCACTCCTGCTGTCGGAGGGAGGCTCGGGGGCCCTGGGCTGCTAGAGGTGTCATGTTAAAAATGACACCCAAACCCAAGGGCATCCCCACTTCTGCTTATTCAAAATCCCAAGACGCTTTTGATGTTAATCCTGAACAAATTCCACTCCTGGTAATTCCATTCTGCTTCCTTGAATTCCCCTTGCAGTTTCTTTTGGATAAATATATCCCCCAACCATCGTACCGTGTTGCTGTTGGCTGTTAAACAGTTGCTGCTTTCCATCCTAGAGGTGGGTGCATTTCAGTGGTAGGTGATGAGATCCAACCGCAGAGGGTATGTTTGTAAAGGACCTTGGAAGACTTCAGGATGGGAGTTGCTATAGAATTGAAAGATAACTGTTGTGATTAGATGATAAACACCGGATTGTGGTATCCCTTGATGGCTCTGGCAGAAAGAGGAGGCGGATTTTATGGAGAAAGTTACTGCTGTATTTACAGTCCAAACAGCCTCGTAACCAGCAGCAGGCTGGGAAGGAAATGCAGAGAAGAGTGTGTGATGATTTAACCATAGCGGGTCCTTCTCTAGCATCTTCCATCTGAGGATCTCCTCCTACTCCACAAACATTAACCATGTCAGGCTGCCAGCCCTCAGGTGATGTAGATCAATCATATCACCCCCATTTTACAGAGGGGGAAACTGAGGCACAGCACAGGTATGTGACTTACTCAAGATCACACAAGCAGTCAGGGGCCGAGGCAAGAATAGAATCCAGAAGTCCTGGGTCCCAGATCCTGTTTCCTCCCTTGATGAGGCTTTCAATGATATATATTTTTGACTTAAGTAGATCCTAGGCCTTGTGCAGGGTGATGTTCAGTCTGTGAACCTTATAAAGAGGTGATGGTGTAATGAGGCCTTGGGCAAGTCACAGCCCCTTGCCATGCCTCAGTTTCCCCATCTTTACCAACGGTGATAACAACACAGGGGACTATGAGGGTTCATTGTAATTTATATCATTCATATGGTGCCATAGGGGTTGCAGTCAGAAATACGCAAGACTGACATCTAGATACTGCGGTGTGACCGGTTCAGGGTGAGAATCTGAATTACTAGTGTAAATTACACACTCGGTGTGTGTTAAAGGGAGAGGAAACGTCCTATAGAAGTGCTAAATTCTATCTGGCTACTGCTCTGTGGGTTCCTGCATCTATCTGTTGCTGTAGTATTTGTACCCCTTATGAAATGTAAGTTATATGCAGAAGGACTAGTACTCCGAGGAATAATGATGGAATAAATCTTTCTGTGCTGCATGGATCTCTCCAACACCCATGCACACCCACTAACAGCAGAACAGCTACCCCCGCGTAGAGCACGAAGTGCCCAGGGACATACGCTGCATCGGACACAGCCAAGTCTGCTTCCAATTTGCCCTGTTGCAGCCGCTGCCAAAATTTATGTCTCCACACCTTCCTGCGTGCTGCCCCTCCCCTTCACCCATCTGTCCCACTTGGGTTTTATGAAAGGTGATTACAAGTATCTCTCACTGCAGTGGTCACTTGAAATGACTGCAGGGTCATCATCCATGCTGGCATCTCAGCTCTCCTGGCAATCTTTCTTTCTTTCTTTCTTTCTTTCTTTCTTTCTTTCTTTCTTTCTTTCTTTAATAAAACTTTTTTGGGGGAAAAAGACCAGTAAGGCAAATGTGCACAGCCTGCCCCAAGACAGAGAGATCAGAGGTACTCGCCTAGGAGACTGACAATGACATTAACTCCTTGGCAGAGCTGATGCTGTCGCTTTGGTGGACGACTGTCTGTCACTACATGTGTCACTAAAGATCAAGAAGGATCTGCTTGCCATGGTCCACGCAGCTGTGATTCTCCATAATGCTCCATGACATTCACTGTTCCCCATGTGGATCACATCCCTGGAGGACGCACAGTCAAGTAGCTAAATCCTGGACCCCAGGATTCCTGGGTTCTGTTGCTAGCGCTACTGCTGACTCTCTGTCTGGCCCTGAGCGAGTCACTTCCCCTTGCAGTGCCTTCATTTCTCTGCCTGTAAAATGGGTATAATGATCTCAACCTGACTTTGCATGGGGCTTTTGGGGTTCAGAGGATAAGGTGCTCTAGTAAGGCAAATGGTTCTTACATGCAGCACGCATAGCTTCCCTTCCAGCTCCCTGGGCGGCGTCACCGGCTGTTATTTGCATTTAGGCCTCACCTCACTTCATGGTTTGTCTCTAAAACAAAAACTGTCAAAAATATCGCTCTAGGAGTGGCAGGTCCTGGTGAAGTGGGTCAATACAGACGTGGGTTCGACTCTTGCCTTGGTTCCCAACTGGGAGGAGGTTGGCGAACAGACGTTTACCCACATCCCAAATCCGTCGGCATGTTCACAAGGCTCTGACTCCTGAGGAAGGATTACATTTCTGTTGGTTATTTACTGAGCGCGGCCAGAGCACTCGGAGCTGTACGCATCTCAGGGAAGAAAGAGTCCCTGTCTGAAGGACAATGTATGTACAATAGCTGGATACAATGGCTTGGTTAATGGATGGCTACAGGGAAAATATGTCGTGCCTGTCTATAAGTGTCTGAGAGGTGAAGACACCAAGGAGGCAGGGGAATTGTGTCGAGAGGGTATAATCAGGGGATTGGAATGGATTTGAGCAAAGCAGTCTAGGCTGA
The DNA here is from genome assembly GCA_003942145.1 of Platysternon megacephalum. Classification (NCBI taxonomy): domain Eukaryota; kingdom Metazoa; phylum Chordata; order Testudines; family Platysternidae; genus Platysternon; species Platysternon megacephalum. Next base: position 232,381 of record QXTE01000205.1, on the reverse strand, counting down.
ATATCAGGCACGGCTTCCTACCCCGAGCTGTGGGTTTGTACGGGTTAATTGCCCAAGGGGACGGTGAAGCCCTATTGAGGCTTTGGGAAAAGGCTGGATGGAGCACCAGGAAACATACAGAGAACTGGGCAAATTGTTCAACACATGTTTTTAAAAAACAAAAAATAGCCTTTTTTCAAAACCATTTTTGCAATTTTTTATTTGTTTTTTTCTAAATTTTCCCATTTTTCAATTAATGGAAAATTGGGGTGGGGGGCTGACATGTTGTTGGTTTTGTCCCTCCCTTTCCCCCTTTTTCAGTGGCAAAAGGAGAAAAGATGGAGAAAGGGGGAAAACTGGAAATGGGGTAGAAAGGACTGACAGAGGAAGGGGAAACAAAAAAAATTTTTGAAAATGTTTACAAATCCAAACGTTTTCAGTAAAATTGCTTGGCAAAAAACCCCTCAAACAATGTTTACTTTTCAAACCCCGGAGAACTGAAATTGTTTGAAAACCTTCAAAATTGTCAGCCTTGTTCACCATGGCTAACAAGGAGCAACCGTGCCCTACAACCCCAGGGGAGGGACTAGATCTGATCTGCTAGATCATTCCCCTCTGGGATACACAGCATGCCAGGCAGCAAAATAAAAGGGAGGAGGATTTCTTTGTGACTTCCGGACTGTAGCTGGTTGGTCACACACACCCCTACAATGGCCCACCCACACGTATACCCACAATAGTCCGCTCCCTCCGACAACAGTCCTCCCTACACACCTACACACAGAGAGCAGCCCTCCTCTTTCCTCCCACACCCGCGACAGCCCTGCCCCTCACAAATAACAGTCCTCGCACACCCACGCACACGTCCCGCCCCACACATGCTCTGCTTCTCCATACAGAACCCTGACATACAGACCATGCTCATTGTCAGATACACACACATTTACTCTGCCTCACACACACTCTCCCACACAGTTTATCACGCTCCCACGAGCCTAACACATAAAATTCTCAACCTGTGGCCATGCTCATCTGCGCTCCTGGGCAGTTGTTTCTGCTTTCTCGAAGATTCTGGGTTCCAGATCTCTGCCTGTCTGCCACCTAATCCTTAGCTTCAGACCCTTCCAGCTTCCCATTCAGGCTGATTCATGGATCCATAGATCCCAAAGCCAGACGGGACCATTGTGCTCATCTAGTCTGACCCCCTGTATAACACAGGCCAGAATAATTCCGAGCACAGAGCTTTTAGAAAAACAGTGATGACGAATCCACCAGGACCCTTGGTAAATTGTTCCAATGGTTAATTACTCTCACCGATAAAACCTATCAAAGCCCGTCCACAAGCAAAACCTTCCCCTCTTTGAAAGCCTGATCCCGTTCCCATTGACAACAGTGGCAAAACTCTCCATGATTCCTGTGGGGCAGGATCAGGTCCTTAGACCTCCAGTCTCTGGTTTTCTTTTCTCTTGAATAAATGTACCTGTATATGTATATATGTTCCCCTCGGCATTATTCCGGTCTGGAGAGGCTTTTTTGTTTTCTTTTATCTTGTGGAAAGGATCCATAATTTTGTAGTGGCTGTTAAAATATATATACATAAGCCATTTTTTACAGCCCATTTTTATCACCTTTTTATTACCTTGGGTCAAAAGCTTTACTGAGTTGCATTCAGGGAATTATGCAAACTAAGAGAAAATACCATAGGAAAACTATAGATTTTCTCATTAAACTCTGCTTGGACATGTAGTTATTGTAGTAAAACTCTAGTAACTATTACAGGGCCGAATATAAAATTATGGCTTGACTCCTCCACACGATTGGCCTTGCCTTGGGTTTAAATTAACCCTTTCTCTCCCTTGCCTGCCTGAGATAAAGGCCTCTGCCGACCTGGGCTGTTTGACATCTCCCTGGAGGGAGCTCTGTCCAGCCGGCCTGCGACAGGATTGATTGGAATCCTGCCCCCTCAATCGTGTGAACCATTCCAAAGCAGCAGCAACCTATCTGTGGGTGCTGTGCAGTCGACTCCCCCGTGCTGAAGTTGGTGGGTCAGAGTGGAGTATCTCGGGAGAGACAGCTACAAACGGGTACTATAAAATGAAGCCCCAGGATGGGCGAGCCAGTTGGCTGCTCTGCGATTTTGTTTATCTATGTATTTGCTAGGCTTATAGTCCACCCTCCCTGCCCTGGGATTTGGGGAGGGTTTAGGCTCAGTCATCATAACAGTGTCCCCTCCACTATCCTCTTTTCATCTGAGGTTCTCGAAGGCCTTTACAAATACAGCAGATCAACCCTCCGCTGCGGAAGCTCAGTCTGATTAACCCCATTTTACAGCTGGGGAAACCGAGGCACTGAGCGGAGCAATGACTTACCCAAGGTCATTCAACGAATCAGTGGCAGAGCCAGGAATAAATCCCTGCTGGTCTAACTCCCGCTTCTTTTAACTTAGGGTTTTCCATAGCACCCATCTCTTCAGTATCTTAAAACTCCAGTCCTGCAAACCCATAATTAAGTGTTAACTTTCAGCATGCGAGTATCCCATTGAAATCCAGGTCGGTAAAGGTAAGCAAGTGTGTAAGAGTTTGCAGGATCAGGGCCTTAGCATTTAACCTTGAGTGACCTTCCTGTTTGTTGCATACACCTCTGGGTTCATACCGTGCAACGGAGGTTTAATTCTCTTTGCAGTTGTGCTGCTCTGCACAGCGTGTCCTTCAGAGTGTACGTAAGAAGCAGGGGGGATAGTCAGTGATTTAATTACCTTGGGTCAGTTTTTACTCTCAACAACCCTGGTGTAAATCTGGACTCAGACCATCCAACTCAATGGTGTTGCTCCACCCTTAATAAATCCACTCATATTCAACAGCAAATTTCCAATCCCCTGCAGTTCCACTGCGATAATCTGCAGAGTTTTCCTACGGGCAGCTTTCCGTCACAGTAACTGTGAGCAGTGTTTTAAAAGAACTTGTCCAGTCCAGCGGGGATGTGGAAATATTTCCTTCTGATTGTCTGATTAACATTTTAAAGCCATGTTGATAATAACCTGGGCTAGCATGACAGTTCAGCAACTTCATTCGAGGGAAACACTTAATCATATTTATTATGTAAACACAGCTTGCCTTGCCCCCATTAAATTATTAATAGTACCATTAACATATTTACATATAAATCTTATAGCAACTGATGGAAATGGCTGAAAGAACCTCCCGCTAGCTCCCTTTTTTATAATGGATTCTCTCTTGCAAATACCCATTTATTAAAGGGACAAAATATTAATTTTTTGTTAAATGTTCATGTCAAAATGTCACCTTTTAAGTTTTGCAAATTGCCATTTATGCAAAACCTACTGAGGTATTTTTTCTAGCTTTACAAAAAATTGCTCTTTTAAAAAAATATTGGTGCAACGAATGGGAATGGGAATAATATTTGACTAGTCAGTTTATACGTCGTTATTACTAATGAAGATGCTAACCTGAAAAATAAAAATATTCAGGGTTTTGTCTCTTTGCCTTCCCCACACAGGAGCTGCCTACTGTGGCCCCGATCCTGCGAATAATTGTGCTGATGCTTCAACTTAAACACACGAGTAGTAAGGGCCCTGTTCATGTGCTTAAAGTGAAGCATGTGCATAAATGTCTGCAGAATTGGAGCCTACGGTGGAAATGTAAACGGTTTGAATGTTTTGCAATAATAATGACTTTGCGACTTTAATTGCCCAGATGGTTTTATTGCATACTGCAGCAGTGCCCAATCAGAACTGGGGACCCAGGGCGCTATGCGAACACATAAGAAGACACGGCCCATGTCCTGATGAGTTTACAATCTAAATGGACAAGACAGACAAGGGATGGGGCAACATACAAGCAGAATGATCGGGCTGATGGGTGGCAAACGTCCTGTTACTACATGGCGTAAAATGTATTCATTGATCTATTTCATGGGAGGCAGGGTGAGGTGAATGAGGACTGTTGCGGGGGGTAGCTTAATAGCAGCATGAGGTTGGAAGGCAAAGATTTCAGGTGGAAAAGATACAGGTGCATGGAGGGCAGAGGCATTAAAGTTGGGTTGCTCAGTTCTTATTCTGTCTGTCTTTTCCCATCCAGACAAGACCTGTCTCCTATCTAATAACAATGACTAGGGCCCATTAAATAGCTTTCATTCCACAGGATCTCCAGGCGATTTAATCAGTGTTGCCAACTTTCGCAATTTTATCACGAGTCTCACAATATTTGGTATTTTTCTTAAAGCCCCAGACCCTGGAGTCCTGAGATTAGGTGAGAATCTCATCTTCCCTCTAGCCTCGGGGCAGGAACATTTGGAAAACTGCCCTGAGTGCACCCCAATGGCTTGGAAACCAGAAGGCAAAGAAAAAGCTTCCAACGTGTATATATAATTATCAAACCATCTCATGCCAATATTATGATGTTTAAATACTTGGGACTGGCTTTTCCATATATGTATTATAATATCTTATCTTATATTTATGGAATATAAACCTATACAGAGCTCATTCACACACCCCTTGCGGCAAATGCAGTCACGTCTGGGTGCCAGCTGGCAGTCACTCCAAACCAGGGACACCACGCATGATTTTGGGCAAGTCTCTTCCCCTTGTGAGCCAGAGTTTCACTTTCTGGAGAGTTGGGATAATGGTTCTTACTGTCCTTTGCAAAGCACTTTGAGATCTGTGCATGAACGGTCCTATCTACGAGCTAGGCATTATTATAATGAATGGGGGAGATAAGGGGGAGGAGATAAGGGGGAGGCAAAGAAGTGTGGATTTTTTCTTACAATTAAACAAACACAATCACATAACCCATTGTCCCCAACCCCTAACGTGCGCTGCTACAATTGTCTCTTAAAAACTGTGTCTGAGTTTTCCAGCAATTTCTCATGAAACAGGCACTTTCAGAAAAATCATAAGAAAGCAATCGTTTCAAATTGGTCATTTGGGACTCAAATTACTAATCTAATACATTTTTTATTGAGGGTTGCTGAAAGGTTCTATAAAACACAGTCTATGAAGCTGCCCAAACTTGCCAGCTTTTGATTTTGACAAATCGAACCCAACAATCAGTTCAGGTTTAGGGCCCTGGAAGCCGCCACCGAGATAGAAACAGTTATATTTCTACATCAATAGTGCCTGTCTCATCAGATGTTTAATGTCTCGGGGGGTGATTTTGGGGGGGGGTCTGTGTTAGGATTTTGTTTATATTTGGAGGGGGAGGGCAGGTGGTTGAGAGAAGGAGGTGCAGGGGGTGTGAACGAGAAAGAGGTATCTCCCCTCCCCATCTCCTGGCTGCTACGCTGGTACAATGCGTGGCTTGGAATACCCAGCTGTGTCTTGCCTCTATCCCTGTCAGCGGTGAAGAGTGACTTGGGTAACTCTGGAGGGAGATAGTTTGATCAAGAGAGCAGAGTACTGGAGGGCAGGACTCCTGGGTCTATTCCCAGCTGGCTGTGTGGCCTTGAGGAAAGTCACTTGCCATTAGTATTTGTATGACAAGAGCATACAGAAGCCCCCAGGGCCGGCTTTAGGCCGATTCCCCCGAATCAGGCCCCGCGCCCTAAAGAAGAGCGCCTAACTTAGGCGCCTTTTTAATTTTTTTACTCACCCTGTGGCGGTCCGGGTCTTCGGCGGCATTTCGGCGGCAGGTCCTTCCGTGCCGCGGAAGACCCGGAGCGAGTGAAGGACCCGCCGCCGCTGTGCTGCCGAAGATCCGGAGCGCCGCCGGGTATTCGAATCGGGCCCCACACTTCCTAAAGCCGGCCCTGGAAGCCCCATTTGCGATCCAAGGCCCCGTTGTACTAGGGCACTGTACACACACATAGTAAGAGCTAGCTCCTGCCTCAAAGAGCTTCTGGTCCAAATAGACAAGACAAAAAAAAGAGTGGCAGAAAAGAAGGATTATGCGCCCCATTTTACAGGTGGGGAACCAAAGCACAAAGAGCTTAACAGACGTGCCCAAGATCACACCGGAGGTCTTTGGTGGAGTCAGTAATTCAACCCGGCTCTCCTGAGCCCCCAGGCCAGTGCCTTCAATACGAAGCCATCATGCCCCTCCCTGTGCCTCAGTTTCCCCATCTGTAAAATGGAGACAGTATTGACCTGCCTGCCCAGGGATGCTGTCAGGTTTGATTCCTGATTGCAAAGCACATTGGGCTCCCCACACGTAAAGTGCTAATCAAGTGCAAAGTCAGTATTATTTTGGCTCGTTGCTGCCTTGAGGTAGAACAAAAAGAAGGAGTCTCTCTCTGATCGGCGTTAATAAAAAATAAAATAAAGCTCAGGTTGAGGGGGGAGGGAGTAATAGACAGCAAAGAAAATCTAATTGAGAAAGCAAAATGCCAGCTCAGTCCGCCAAGAGCCAAACCAAAATTATTTTTCCCCTTCCACATCAGAGGAAGATTTATCCTTTGCAAGATCTCCTCTTTGGTAACAACATAGAAATGTGGTTTGAGGGGGACATTTTTGGTAGCGCCTGCTGTTCTGGGCCAGCCAGCAAAAAAAGTAGAGGGGGAAAAGAAAGGAAGGAACAAGTTCTTTGCCTGGGAGAAGAGAGCATACACGCTGGGAAGGGAACTCACAGCAACTGGGGGCTGCTGCGGTCTCACCTGACCCTCTTCTCCGTTTGGAGCGGTTGTCGTTGACAAGGTGTATCGCTGCCTTGTGAGTCATTCTTCTCTCCCAGATCCGTCTAGGGGGTACCTGTGGCTATTAATCACGGTCTTTCTTTCCATCTGCAGAGCGGGTGACTAACGTATGTCTCAGCTAGGGAGCTCTGGTTCTCACAAATCCTTCTGCATTTTAGCCGTTGTGTTGGCAGTCGGCTGTCTGGGTGTATGTGTGCGAGGAACAGGTCTGTCTGTCCGCCGGCCTCCCTACCTATCCTCCACCGGATCTGATAACGTCATGTCATTAACCGTACTGGCCACATGTTCAAGGGCTCAGCAGATGCGACTGGGGCCAGTTTCCAAAATGCTCAGCTCCCATTGTTACATCCAAGGCATAAGCAGAACATGGTGGGGTCCAGGCCCTCCACAGGGGGAATTTCACCCTGGGAGGGTAACAGAGTGAATCAGTTTGACCTTGCAAAGGGCAAGGAGGGGTCCTTGTCCCAAACCACTGATTTCTACCCGCTCCTTTGCTCCACATTCAGCTCATTCCCCCTTGTTCTGCAGGAAGGGAGGTTTCAGTTAATTCGTACAGAAAAGAAATAAGCTGGGAAATGTGTCTTTTGACTGCGCAGTGTTGTGTATTTTCCTCAGTGTTAACACCACTCTGTGCTGACACATTCCCCTGTAATGCCTCCAGGGGGGCCTGTTACTATTTATGGAGTTCGTGTGGAGTTTTCTGCTGCCGTTACAGTTTTACTATGGGTAGAATACACAACGTGTAGTCAAAAAGTAGAGGAAAAGTTGCTTTCCAAACTAAATCCAGCCATTTCGGAGACCGCCAAGGACTGGCGTTTAAAATGTATTCCACTCGTCTACACCAATGGTTCTCGACCTTTTCCATACCTGGATCCCCCTCAGACCTAGCCAGGGTCTAGCCGGGAGCCCTCACCAGGGTGCGAATGCATGGTCCACATTGCCTGCAACACATATCCGGGGGACATGATCCTGCAAACACGCACACAGGCACAGCTGTAGTCTCACTGAGGATCAGCACAGAGTTGAGTTACCGGCCATACATCTCAGTCTACTTNCCTGGATCCCCCTCAGACCTAGCCAGGGTCTAGCCGGGAGCCCTCACCAGTGTGCGAATGCATGGTCTGCATTGCCTGCAACACATATCCGGGGGACATGATCCTGCAAACACACACACAGGCACAGCTGTAGTCTCACTGAGGATCAGCACAGAGTTGAGTTACCGGCCATACATCTCAGTCTACTTTTGAAAAGCTCCCGGCAGTGGGGCTCCCGCTCCTCCCCTCTCTCAGAGAGGCCAGGCAGCTGCCTAATAGGATTCGCCGCTGGGAAACATTCCCCAGTGTTCACCCAACATTTTGCTTTTCTTTAGTTTAGCCCACAGCTCCAAGCTCTCTGCCTAGAGCCCCCTGTGCAACTCCTCTCCTTCCTTAGCCGCTTTAGCAAGTCGTAGACCCGGGGTCGGCAACCTTTCAGAAGTGCTGGGCCGAGTCTTCATTTAGTCACTCTGATTTAAGGTTTCGCGTGCCAGTCATACATTTTAACGTTTTTAGAAGGTCTCTTTCTCTAAGTCTATAATATAGAACTAAACTACTGTTGTATGTAAAGTAAATAAGGTTTTTAAAATGTTTAAGAAGCTTCATTTAAAATGAAATTAAAATGCAGAGCCCCCCGGACTGGTGGCCAGGACCCGGGCAGTGTGAGTGCCACTGAAAATCAGCTCGCGTGCCACCTTCGGCACCCGTGCCATAGGTTGCCTACCCCTGATGTAGACAACAGTCCTGTCTCCTCCTCCTCCTCCTCTTCGTTATTCTTTGTGCTGTGGTACCACGTAGAGGCCCCAGTCATGGCTCAGGGCCCCGCTGTGCTAGACACCGTACAAACACGGACCAAAGCCAAGCTCCCTCCCCCAAAGACCGGTTAAACCTCAGTCTCCAATGAGTTCCATGCAGACAGGCGTTACCGGTTTGGGACCTAAGCCGTCATGTAGCCAGCTCGATTTAGCTCTTTTCGCCCTCCATTCCCATGATCATTTTGTTTGTGTTTCTTTGAACCCGCTCCAGTCTGGTGCTCGCTTTCGGGGATGAATGCCGTCGAGGGGGTCTTTACTTTTATGATTAGCACTGAATAACTCCCCCCGCTCCCCCCATGTTTTTAGCCTCCTTTTGTGAGTGCCCTGGAGCCTCTCCACCAGGCAGATCTTCCCAGGACAGCGTCTGATTAGTTATTTGTTTTAGCCAAAGAAACAAAGTCCCCCTGCGGGTGCACGATCCGTGTGAAGCGGGGGCAGCCGTGACGGGGTGTCTCCAGACAGGAACACTCGCCGCGCTTGGACGCCGAGAAGCACGAAGGTGCCAAGCACTGCACTTGCTCACACTGGGCGTCACTTGGTTGGGGTCAGTGGAGTTACTCCAGATTTACCCCGCGTTGGGAATTTGCCCTGAGGTTTCCATGCCATTGTAAACCTGCAGAAGCCTTAGGACGCAAAGCCAGGCTTTGGATTGTGTTAGGAAAGAGAACTGGCTTCACACTTGGGGCAGAGAGAGACAGGAAAATAGCCCCAGTCCTGTTCTCTTCCTCCTGCACGCTAAGGCTGCCCTCGCTGCTGCCTGTGTGACCCAGCAGCAGCGGACAGGGACAGGCAGATCAGGGATGTGGAGTGTGAGCTGCTGCAGGGAATGAGAACCTAACCAAACTTGCACTCCCCTCTCCAAGCATCTCCACAGGTCCTTCCCACAGGGACGGTGCATTTCTCCATCCCCTCCATTGTCCCTCGAGCCAGGCGGGCCCAGAACACCTCCGGTGAGAGCAGCCTTCTGTCCCAAAAAGCCTGGTCGTGTATGCACAGGACTGGGCTGTGTGTTAAGTGACGGCATCCAAAGGGAGCGAAACTCACCAGCCAACTGGCGGGCACCGACACCAGGGCATGGCCCCCGTGTGCATCACAGCTCAGAGGATTGGCAGGATCGGGGCTCTGAAACTCCCCCCCCTGGAGAGAGCCAGCAAAAGGCTGGTGCGCCACGTACATCCGGCTGAGACACTCAGCACGGGAGGGGGCTTGAACCCTCCCTGCAGAATAAGCCGTCAAGAAGAACCGATCTAAAACCCACGCGGTGTCACAAGCGAGCCGCTCCTCTATTAGCAGCTAAAACAATATTTCCCATCCTCAGAGTTCAATGAGCCGATAGCTTGATCATGGAATGAGGAGCAGAATTAGAGACAGGGCCACTGAGTGTCTTAGTTATTGGGAATCTATGCGGGAATCACAAGCAGGCATTGCCTGTTTTCTCTGCGTTTGGCCGCCTCGCAGTGTTATTCAACAACCTATTTGCAAATGACATCTATTTCCAAAGTCCTTTTTTTCCCCCCATTTCCCCTCGTTAGAGTTGCCGCGGTAATAGGGCGATTACAGTGCAATAAGCTAAACGCAAGCCATTAGCGGGAATGCAGCCATTTTAGATCTAAAAAACCCCAATCAAAGCCATTTAAGTTTTCTTATTATGCACATTAAAGTTGTGCAGTGTGGTCTGATCAAAGATAGCAACACCCCTGTGCTTCCCTATCTGCCCTTCCCCCCCTTCCACCTGATTTCTGGCCTCCCTCTCTCTGTATTCATTAGTGGTCACAGCTGTGCAGTCGGCCAATTACTTGGGAATAATAAGTACATTTTGCAGTGAATTAAATATTAATTAGCCGTTGGCAGGTTGTTTTTTTCCTTACTCCCCCCCCCCCCACTAGAAAACAATGGAAGGCTCTGATGGGAATGGGGCTGTGGGTCGCAAGAAGGACTTGCCCCTTGGAGGCAGTGGATTCTCTGCCCTGTGGCCATCGTTTCTGTCCTTATCGGGAATGGGGTCACTTGGGCCCAGGGGACTGAGAGTCACAAGACCTGGGTTCTATTTACAGCTCTGCCACTGACCTACTGTGTCCCTCCCCCATTCGGTGCCTCAGTTTCCCCACTCGCTCTTTGTCTGTTGAGAGGGTAAGTTCTCTGGGGCAGGGACTCCCGGTATGTGTCTGTGCAGTGCCCAGCAGGGTGGGGCCCTGACCTTGGCTGGGGTCTCTAGGCACTACTGCTGAAACATAAACATGGGTCGTGCTGGGTCTTCGCCTGACACTGTTTGGTGTTTCTGTTCCATGCCAGGAGCCTCCCAAAGTCACCTATCTGGCCATTCAAGGCCCCGGTGGGCCGAGTGGCGCTGGCGGGAGGCATGCCAGGGAGCAGGCGCGACCCCTCTAGGGTGACCAGACAGCAAGTGTGAAAAATCGGGACGGGGGTGGGAGGTAATAGGTGCCTATAGAAGAAAAAGCCCCAAAAATCAGGACTGTCCCTATAAAATCGGGACATCTGGTCACCCTAGACCCCTCCAGGGCAGTGCGTGAGTCCAGGCCCCAGCAGCCTGGGCTGCACTTGTCAGGAAGGTGTATGTAGCCAGTGCCGTCCCTGCAGGAGTGGAGCCAGGGGCCCCGCCCCCATCCTGCCTGGCCACACCGACTCGGTGCCGTGAGGCACTGCCAGCCACACACCGACGCTCTAGGAGCAGAGACACTCACTCCGGGTGCTCTCCAGTCGGGAAGCGGAGCGGGCGAGGGATGGGGAAGGGGCCTCAGTTGCCGTGGGGCAGCCCTAATTTGCCCATGAACCCAAAGCAGGTGAAAGTTGCCCAAACACGGGCCAGGTGCACCCATTTGGAACCAGCCCGGGCCAGTGCCTGATTCCGGGTGGAAACCAGGCCAGCTTGATGGAGTTGCACTTTGCATTTATCATGGACCCCAAACAGGCCATGGGGCCTGAGCCCTGCAAACAGGGTTTTGTGGACAAGGATCCCAAGCCTGGGATCCTACCAGCCCCCATGGTCTTTGCGCCCTGACATGGGCATCATCAGAGCTCGTCCCTGTCTCCTACCAGGAAGCAGAGGCTGGGCTTGGGAAACAACAAAGTCAATGTCCTATTAGAATCTAAGGGCTGGAGTCCTCATGTGTACGGGCCACAAGCCCAGTGCGGTGGGCAGAAGTTGCCATGGCGAACTGAGCGGAAATACCAGTGTGGATTCTCAGGTGAGAACAGCACTTCACGCCCTTCCGCTGGGTGTGACGGTGTAGATACCGAACCTAGAGATAACTCAATAATCTGATAGAGTGGAACGGGGTTGGACAATGAAGCAGAGAAGATCAGCATGCCTGCCTCTGCTCCCATTTAAGTAAATGGAGATTTTGCCTTTCATTCTAAGCTACCTCTCCTGTCGGTGTTGTATCTGAGCACCTCACCACAGTCTTCAATGCACACAGCACTCCTGTGATCTGGGCAGTACTGTTAAACCCCCCTGAGATGGGGCACATCGAGAGAGTCTGTGGTGCATGAGGGAATTGAACCTGTCTCCAGAGTTGCTAACCAATACACCATCCTTCCTCTCTTCCCGTGTGAGCATCCCAGAGTGCCCTGGTTGATCTATGACTTATTTCTTTGTTAAGAGTTTCTGGTGAGGATATAAGCCACAAAAGCAAAGTGTGAGTAGTTTGTACCTGTCAGCAGAATCCCAAGGTAAAACTCCACTTGTCCAGCAATCCGCTTTATATTCTACTAACTGACCATTGGGCTGATGTGAAATGTACCATGTACTGTTTTTTCCCTTGGTGTGCTGAATCCAATTAAATTTTTTTTTTAATGCAGTTTGACAATAAAAAGGTTGGGCTTATTTTATTTATAGTTTATACTTAGGGACCAATAAAAGCACAGCTGGCTAATGTGAGATTTAAATTTTGCATCTAACTCTTGGCATCACATGATCTTTTGTGCCGTCAATTATTTATTTGTGTTCCATCTTGTACGAACTTTCCATGCTGAGAATGAGTAACTGCAGGGGCTCTTTGAAGACCTTTTGCTGTAGAACAGTAAGTGGAATTCTCTTTACACATGTGGGCCTGCTTTTTCAAGCCCTGGCCTCTCCTTGTAAACATGCTGTTGTGTTGTGTGTGAGTTTCCCATGCAAAGCTAACATTTGCACATGCACTTGGCATTTGTGCTCACAGATCCTGTTTGCTCATGTAGAGTCTATATGAGTGTGAGCAGCAATTCCGCATGCAAAACCTAGGGGCAGAGTTGAGGTCATTTTAAAAAGGTGGATTTTGCACTGGCAATCCGCTTGTAAGTGTCATCACTCATCCAATCAGGCATCAGAAACTTGCCATGTGATCTACCTATCCAATCAAAACACCTCAAATTTTGAATAGCAAATACTTGGTCTGCCTTCTGCTAAGATTTCAGGTGCTCATTAAACCGTGTTTTAAAAATGTTTGTCACAGACACCCCCTGAAACGATTATGTGACCTCCAGGATGTTAAAGAAATAAACCCAACACATTTCAGTGACAGTAATCAGGCATCTCAGCCCATTAGCATCCTCCTGGAGCCTGACTCTGGTGTGTGTTTGTCAGATGCAATTAGAGGTCAGCCTGGAGGTACAACTAATGCAAAAAGTCTGATTAGCTGCATTACCTGGGCTCTCAACCTGGCGGTCAGGACCTCCCACTCTTCCCTTATTGCTCAATGGCAGAGGGACCAGAGGTGTTCTGAGGCTGCCCCAGAGGGGATGGATTGAGAACCATGCCTGCGGTATGTTGGTTTTGATAGTGAACTCCATGGGGCAGGGAACTGGGTCTGGAGAGCATCTGCCACAGCTTGGCTACTAACACAACGTAAATAATGAGCAGGGAAGCTGGGTGTGCCAGTGCTAAGCCATGGAAGTCCACATGATATTGGCTGTCACCTGTTTGCGTGTCATGCCCAGGTCCACCCAGGGAGCAGCTTCCCTCTTGTCTCTTGGAGTCTTCGGGCCTTTGATTTTCAGGCCCAACACCTGGGGTAATTTTATATTTTTAAATCTCAGTGGATATTTTTGTATCCAAGTAAAAATGGTTGGGCAAGTTCTAGGAAGAATATGACATTGGGAAAAAAATACCTTTCTTTCTTTCTTTCTTTCTTTCTTTCTTTCTTTCTTTCTTTCTTTCTTTCTTTCTTTCTTTCTTTCTTTCTTTCTTTCTTTCTTTCTTTCTTTCTTTCTCTCCTTCCAGCCGATCTAAAGGCTCTCTAAATTCACAGTAGCTCTTCCTCAAGGTGAAATGAAGGCGCCGGGTTGGGTTTGGTGCCGCGGTGGGGGGGTTGGGGAGGGGACAGCAGGGAGGGTGCAGCGGAACAATGCAGCCTGATCTAGTGATTAAACAAAGGGATTCAGCCAACATGTGTAAAATTAAGTGATCAAGAGTTGATTACAGAGTGCATTGATTGTGTACTGATGGATTAAACAGAGTCGTGCTTGGGATGCGATTTTCCAAGCCAGCGAAAGAGAGTGCAGGCAATTGACGTGCTGGCCAGAAGGACCTGCTTCTCCCAAGCCCTGGCTTTTATACATTCTCCGGATAAATCTGCAGAGAGGCCCCTGGAATTATAATCGATTATCCATTTCTCAAAGTCACTTAAGGGCCCTGAGCTACAAGCTAAAGTGCCGGTGCTGCGAAGAGGCATTGGGTATGCGCCGGCATGTGTGGGTGCTGGCGCGGGGGGAGAACGTGGCATTGACCCTGCCTGCTGCAAGCTGATGAATCTATTTTCTTGTAGGAAACAGTTTTGACAGTTCAATATCTGTGTTTTCGATATGTGCCCCCCTCCCCTGCCACACGCGCCCGAGGGAGGAGGGCGCGGAGCAGGAAAGTGGGGAGGAGGGGACGGGAGGCAGGAAAAGACTCTGCCCCGTCACCCTTTCAAATTATAGGCATATCAGTTTATCACCAACCGAACAGGCTGCCCTCCAAGTCAAGGACACGGGCGCTGCGAGCCTGCCTGCAAAGATGCGTTGTGGGAGAGGGATGGGGTTGTGGTGAAAGGTGCTGGCGCTTTGGCACGACTTGCACGGTTCCAGGCTGCACGCAGGCACAGGGAAGGAGAGTGGGTGCTAATCACCCCTCCCCAAAGGGGGGGCAGGACTTTTCCTGGGCTCTCATTTGAAAATCAAAGGAAGAATGGAGAGTCCCCATTTGCAGGCTGTTTCTGTCTCTGCGGGTGCGCGCGATTCCTTTAGTGGGCAGTCCAGAGACACGGGGAGACCAGGACTCGGCTATGTGGACCTCAATGCCACAACAGCTGGGCACCTGATGATTCATTTAAAATCTGCCCCGGGGGCTCTAGAGAAGAGCTCAGATAGCACCACAATGAGACCCCTGGAAGTAACGAGATGGAGATGAAAAGTTCCCGTCTAGTCCCCCCCTGGAGCCGATGCAGGGTCGTTCCCCTACAGGACGTTTTGCTAGTGGCTGCATCCCGGGTAGTTTTTAAAATGGGATTTCCTCCTTATATCAAGCAATTGACATGGAGACCAGCGCCCATCTAGGTGCTGGTTAATTTGCCTCAATTCCCTTAGCTCATGGACCCGTGTCACTGTCACTTGAAGGGGGACCTGTGCCGCTGTTTCCGTGGCAAAGTGATACTTTGGCCCCTTGATGGTTTTGGCCTCACTCAGCCCCTTGCAAAGTCTCATTAGCGCCGTTGGACAGATGGGGAGTCAGAGGGGACGGCCCCCATTTTCACAAGTGGCTGCTCTTGAGTCCCCTTGACCCTGGTTTCCAGAGGCGCTAAGCACTGGCTTTGGCTGGAATTGCAGGTGCTCAGTGTCACGGAGTGTGGGGGAGTCCGGGCCCTGCACCCCCGGCTTCCTGCGATTCACCATAACTCTCAGCCAGCCAGTAAAACAGAAGGTTTATTGGATGACAGGCACACAGTCCAAAACAGGTCTTGCCAGTACAGACAACAGGATCCCCTTTAGTTAGGTCCATCTGGGGGCCCAGGGAGGCCACTCTCCCCGCTGGGAAGCCCCAGCCCCGTCAGAGTCCCTTCTTCATTCCTAGCCAGCTTCCAAAAAACTGAAAAACCCCTTCCAGGGGTCTCCTTTCTCCCTTCCCCCACGGCTCCTCCCCCAGCCTTTTCCTTTGTCCGAATTCCCCGTCAAAGGTGTTACCTGGTCTCCAACTCCCCTCCTGGGTTCTCATGTTACATGCTCAGGTATCTCCCTTCCCCCATGCAGACAGTCCCAGCTCAGCTCCATGGCAATCTTCCCCCTCAGTATCCAAAGAACACCACAAAACATTCTCACTTCGTCACACTCAGCACCTCTTGCAGCCCCAGGGGTCTCGAGGTGGGACACCCCAAAATGGAAGCACTCAAAGCTAGTGGGTGCTTTGGAAAACGAGGGCCTACGTGAATTGCTCAAGGCCACAGAGTCAGCATCAGAGCAGGAGCTCCTGGCTCCCAGAGCTGGGCTTTCCCCAGGCCTCCCCGGATCAGCACACCCTGAATAATAAGGGGTGTGAGCCCAGGAGAACCCAACACCTGTCCGGGATTGGAAGGAGTGGCCACAAACGCACTTTTGCGTCATTCAGCCAGCTCTGAGAACGACAGTCTCACAAGCTACCGCTGAGAAAGGGACGGGATATCCATACTGAGGTAATGCAGGCCAGCCAAGGACCCAAGAGACAGCTGTCCCGGAAGTGCCAGCACCAGTCAGAAAATGGATTCCCAGAAAGATGACAGCCCTGAACCAAGAGTCTGAGATCCTGTTTGCTCAGAGTCTCCATACAGCTGTGACCTTAGCATTGCCCTCCGACTCTGCAGGGCACCTTCTTGTCCTTCATTCCAGCCTCGGAGAGTGCGTCCTGGCCAGGCGCGGTCTCCACATTAAACTTCCACCTCCTGCCTCTAGCCCCTACTGCCATTGCCTATATGGAACGGAAGGAGGAATTTTGGACCATAACCATCGAACCTTAGCCCACGAACAAGAGACCAAACACCGAAAATTAAACTGGATCCTCCCGCCTGGGTAGCCCAGCTGAGCAGACCCACCCAACCCCCAGCTGGTTCTGCAGGTGCCACTGTTCAATGGTGTGGCAGACGAGGTCATGAAAGTAACCCTGGTGATGAGTGAAGGTTCTTCTGTGGCCTGTGGCTCTTCACGATCACAAAACAAGCCGGCTGGTGGTGGTTGCCTGGCTGACATCCCTGGAGACTAAAATTCCTCCCTTCATGTGATAGCTGCAGCTGCCTCTGCCTGCCCCAGCTGGAGTATGAAGGAGGACAGGTGGCATTAATCCTTCGCCTCATGGGGGGAACTGCCAGCAAGGACACCTGCCCCCTGGGACGTGGCCTGAGCCCCACCGCGCTTCACAAGGGACCACAAAAACGGCCTCCGACAGCAACAACTTTTAGCCACCAATGTTCTGGAGCCAGGCTGGAAACGGCAGCCCTAGAGGTGAAAGGATCCACATCCCATTCGCGACCCCCTGAGACACCCAGCATGTGGGTGCTCAACACCCCTGCTGTCGGCTTTAATTATTGTCCTGGACTCTCCTGTATTTTGCCCTGCTGAAGATCTCCAGCCTGAATTCGACAACCAACCCCTGACTCAGCAAGGGACTCCCCATGTGTGCACCGTCTTCTGCTGTCCTAGCCAGAGGCGCTGCGGCCGAATACGCCTGGCAAGCCGGGCTGATGGGAGGAATCCAACGTTTCTAACTTCACAAAGAAACCAGTTCCCCCATTTCTCCTGGCAAGCCCATCTGGACATGAGATCCTAGCCCCACTGACGTTCATAGCAGAGCTCCCACTGACTTCAGTGGAGCCAAGACTTTGCTCGGGGTGTGTAAATATTTTGGTGCTGAGGCAGCTACTTAGAGAAGATGGGTGCGGGGGGTGGGGGGGCTCTGTTTTCCCTAGCGTCTGAGCTCTGCTCAGTGCAGAGGAGGGGAGAAGTCAGCTACAGGCAAGAGGCGCCTCCTCCAGATTTACACCAGTGGAGAGCTCTGCCCACGGAGAGTTCGCTGCCGGCCATTGACAGAACACGGCACCAAGGGTGCCACCCACACAACGCAGTCTGGCCTCGGGGGTCTGAGAGATGTAGGCCAGGCCGGGGAAAAGCTGGACAAGCCAATAACCAGGGAAAACTAGGACAGGCTCCAAGTTTCTTCTTAACATTTCTCTTTCTTGCCTGTAAATCTAGGGGACGCGTTGCTGCTTCGCTCCGGTGCTAAGATGCTATCAAAGTAGCAGTGGTGAGATGGGGCGGCAGTCTGTCCCAGCGCCAGTGGCTTTTTCCTCTCTTCTCCTTCCCATCCCTGCCACACTCTCCCTTTCCTCCTCTCTTTTCTTTCCGAGGCCTGCGTTCCTCTCATCGAGAATTCATTGTCTTGTCAGCCTCTAGTTAGCCGGCGTGCGTGCGAATCATAAATTACACCGCCCGGGCCTTTCTGCTCTGCTTCAGCACAGACAAAAAAATTGCACTCCATCACCGTGTCGCCCGGCTTTTAGTGGTATTGATCAACGCGGGGCCCCCCCTTTTCATTTTAACCGAGCCGGTTAAGTGCAGTATCTTATTTTGTGCTGGGACAAATGAAAAGAATATTAGCAAGGGCTGAAATATATCTCTTTTTTATCTCTCTGCTACTTTTTTATTGAATCTTTCTGAGTAGGTGGCTTTCCGCAGGATGACAGCCTCATGACAGGCTCCTCATTAGAGCTCAGACAGTAATTGTGATGCATTTCCCTGCGCGGCCTTTTCACTTCTTCCCCCCCACCCCTCCCCTCTCCCTTTTCCCTGATTTGTAAAGTGATTGGATGTACAGACTCACTCCGTTTCTTAAATTATTGCCCAGCGCAATCCATCTTCCTCTCTCCTGCGATGGGCAGCTGTGCTCTCTGCAGATTGAGCGCGGGGGCTTTGGGTTCTCTTCCCCACCTGGGGGTTTCTAGCGCCTTCCTCTGCAGCATCTGGTACTGGGCACCGACCTGGACCTGGGGTCTGATCCGCTTGGGCAGTTCCTGTGTTCCTCAGATCACTCTATAGAAGTACCAAGCATTATTCTAATTTATAGTCGTCACATATCGTCACTTTGGACCAGCTCCTCATCTGGTGCTAATTGGGTTTACCCCAGCTAAGTATCGGGGCCTTCCAGTTAAATGACCCCGTTTATCCAGAGCAGCAGCTGCACTAGGAAGTACGGGAAGATGGAACCAAACGAGTGCAGTAATAAAATCAGTATTTTAGCAATCTTTTCCCCGTTGGAGCCCTCCATAGCCCTCCTGTCTCAAGAGGAACCCAGACGTTGTCTCAAGAAATCAGAGCCGTAGCTAGATAAGCTACAAAGGGAGGACAGGGTTAGGGTTGCAGCACTGCACTGGGCCTCAGGAGACCTGGATTAAATTTTCAGCTCTGTGTGACTTTAGGCAAGTCATTTAATTTCTCTGGGCCTCAATTGCCCCATCTGTAAAAGGGGGAGAAAGCCTCCTTTCGCCCACCCTTTCTGTCTTCTACGGCCTTCTCACTGCTCCGGTAACGAAATAATTAATACTAACAAGTGTCTCCTCCAAAGATTTTGTAAATCAAAACCAACTCTCCCACCTGCCCAGAATTAATGTGCAGTTCAGGCTCAGTTATCCACGGCAGGGCGTGTTAGTCACATGGAGACACCCCCACCCCCGGAGGCGGATCTGAATGTACCTGGCGTTTGGATAGTTGAGGTCGGAGTGTGCACGCTCGCAGGGCTAGATTCTGAGCTGTTCAATGGGTGTTAATCTGGAGTTACCTCGCTGCCAATCTAGCTGAGATCAGGTCTGGCCACGGGGGGCTGGTTCTCCTTTGACTTGCACCGGGAGCTTTCACTTACCCCAGTGCAACGCGGGTGGCACTTTGCGTGTGTGTTGGTGATGGCACCAGGTGCAAGGCTGTGGCGAATCAGGCCCTTGGTCTTTCTGCTCCTGATCCAGCACCGATGTCGATGGTCATTGAAACCGCCCTTTGGTGCTGCTGCCCCTGCTCCGCCTCTTCCCCCGGCCCCACCCGTTGGCTGGGATGAACCTCAGAGGCCTCTGAACCCGACGGAGCTCAGCGCACAGACTGTCTGGGGACCAGGAGAAGGGGCAGCTGGTCTCAGGGTAGGGTTGCCAGGTGTCCGGTTCCCAACCGGAAAGTCCGGTCAGAAAGGGGACCCGGCAGACGTACTGACTGGACACCAGAAGTCTGGTGACCGTGCGTGGGGCGAGGCACCGGGTCATCAACCTGCATCAGCCCCTGATCAGCCCGGGCCGCCTCCTACCTGCAGGCAGGCAGCTGCCATCCCAGCCCTGGAGCAGAGGGAACCCAGCTGGGGGGTGGGAGAAGATGCAGCGAGGAGGAAGGAGGGGGACAGGAGCGAGCGACAGGGGGAGGAAGGAGAGGAGCGAGCAGGGGCGGGGCCTCAAGGGAAGAGGCGGGGCAGGGGGTGGGGCTGGGGGAAGAGGCGGAGCAGGGGGGGGGGCTGAGG